>SZWC01006718.1:61630-79214 GCA_023375785.1 Penium margaritaceum | reverse complement strand
CACGCCGTTTTGGGTGCGGTCAGCTGCCCGCCACTGCTCCGCTGCTATAGGGGGGGGTGGTGATGTGGCGCGGACGAGGGCAGGGAGGGTTGGGTTGGGGCGGGTTTGCGAGCCCAAACTGGGCGGCTGTGGTGTGAGAACGGCCCACGCCGTTTTGGGTGCGGTCAGCTGCCCGCCACTGCTCCGCTGCTATAGGGGGGGGTGGTGATGTGGCGCGGACGAGGGCAGGGAGGGTTGGGTTGGGTTGGGTTTGCGAGCCCAAACTGGGCGGCTGCCTCAAAAGCCAAAAGGTCCCACCGAGGCTTCACCTCGGGCATGTAGATTCAGAATCTGTCATCATAACCACTAGATCATGGGACCACAATTGCCATAGTGATCGAGGCTGATAGGTAAGCCCATCTACGGGTTTCACATGGGTGCGAAATCACCCACGCGACCGTGGGAGGTGCCCCCCCCCCCCCCCCCTTTGCATCTGGAACCTGGACCGGAGACGATCACTCCATGCGGGAACAAAAAGACAAGGCATCCAGGTTAAATGGGCAATCAAGAAAGACTGGGAACTCGACTACCCGGGGGGTATTTTTGTACATTTTTTTGTAGAGCGAAAAGTCCTTCTCTTCTTTCTCTTCAAAAACAAGGAGGGGGAGCGATTTTCTCCATATCCTTTTATTTCTTTTTCCTTTCATCCGCTTTTAGCTCAAAGCACTTCTAGCGTGCATTCCAATCTTTTCCCCTTTTGAGTTCTCTCGCGTTTCATCAACTCAAGACTCTTGATTCTTCCCTCAACACTACCTTAGGGCCAGTGATAGCCCTCGTTCACATACACATCGATCATTCAGTCAGGATGATGCCGCAGCTAGGACCACCACTTGGCCATTCTACCCCATGGACGGCTTTGAAACCGTCTAGTGATAGAATTCTACACCCTCACCCTCCTTATCTACGGCCCTCTGACATGCTGAGGCCACAGCCGGGACCGCCTCCACGTGGTCTCCTTGACCACGTGCTCCCGGGGTCAGTTTCTACACCGCCAGGAGGCTTCCTCTCCTGCGCTCCTTCTCCTTACCAGTTGTCCCCGGACCCAGTGTTCCTACCACCAGCACCGCCACCTCATGGCACTGCTGGACAGTCACTCTTGTGGTCAGTTCCCACACCTCCAGGAGGGAGCGTTGCCTTTGCCCCGCCATGTCACCAGCCTTCTGGCACACTAACCCGGCATCTGGCACCACCATCTCCTGGGCAGCCTGGTCAGGTTCCTCTTTGGTCGGCTTCTCCTCCGGCTGGAGCCAGCGCTCTACACGCCTCCGCGTGTCATCAGCCTGACGGCTTGGTGCCCAGACCACTTCCACCCTCTGGTCAGCCTTCTCCGTGGTCCTTCTCATCTCCACCGAGAGAGGGTGTTCTTCACGCTCCTCCGGATCATCCTCTGATTTCAGGGGTTGATGCGTGGCCTCCAGCACCAAGTTTTGGTGATGCTGCTCTCCAGCCGCTCCCGTGGTCCGTCTCTCCACCGCCGGGACACGGCGTTCTCCATCCTCACCACAATGACCCTCCCAGGATTGGTCATCTTCTCCCACGGCAGGATGCAGCTCTTCGTGGGTTCTCCTGTCACTTTTGTGGCGATGGGCGCCACGGTTGGCGCCAGTGTCACCTGCGCCCCAGTGGGTGGCATCCACCCTGGCTCCAGCCTCGTGAGTTTCATCACACTCCGTAGCCGACGGACCTACCTCATTTGTCCATTCCACACACCAGCGCTCTGGCGGTCCTGTACACCGAGCTCCAGAGTCTACGAAAGATGATGCAGCAGGTCAGGGACCACCTATTCTCCCATAAGGTTGATTCTTCTTATTCCCAGTTGTCCTCATCTTCCTCATCCTCTTCTGAGGGACCTTCTCCAGCTGCACTGGACCTTTCTTCTCAGTCCGCAGCTATTCTCTCCATTGTACGCTCCACTGGTGTCATGCCCCCTCCCAGTCCATCTCCTGCTCGACGACGTCGTCGTCGCCCAGCGCGTCATATTTGGCTTGTCTCTGGCACGTCTTCATCTCCATCGGCTTCTGTCGTTGCACCGGTTGAGGGGGTGTGTGTGCATCCATCCACTTCGACATCGACTACGCCAGTGAGCACTGAGGATGGAGTAGGAGCACCTAGTGCTACATCTGTTGGAGCACGTCCATTAGTAGTAGCTTCATCAGACACATTCACACAGTCTACATCCACGCTTCCCGCATCCTCTACAGTACTTGCTTCATCATCTGGTATAGCTGCACTTGCTATACTAGTAGCACCACCTGCTCCATCTACTTCTTCACCAGCAGTCGTAGCATCAACATCATCTGCTACATCCACAGCATCAGCATCAGCCTCTCCTGCAGCACCTGCTTCTCTTATAGCACCAGCTGCATCAGTTGTGACAGGAACTCCAGCAGCAGTGGCTGGTCCATCTTCCACTACAGTTGTTTCATCAGCTTCCTCTCCGGTGTTAGCTTCTTCTTCTACATCGCCTTCATCAGCTGCATCGACACCTCTATCCGCATCAGGTACTTCACCAACGTCAGTGACAGCTGCATCTGCTACACCCTTAGTGGCAACGCACCAGCTTTATTTGGTGGCTATGTAGTGCCTTCATCTTCCACATCAGCTCTGGTCCTTACATTGGCTGCACCGACCTCGTCATCCTCATCAGATGGACTAGCTTTATTGCTGGGGTGTCTTCATCAGGAGCCTGTACATGGACAGTGTCGGTGCAGTCAGGATCATCATCTGCTCCAGATGCTGCATTAGCTCCATCTTCTACATCAATGATAGCACCTACATCTTCCGTAGCATCACCATCTACAGCATCAGTCGTGTCTGTCACATCGACTTCATCTGCGGTATTGGTAGCATCAGCTACATCTACTACATCGGCAGCATCAGCTGCATTGGCAGCATCATCTCTACTGTCACCATCAGCTGCATCGTCAGCATCAGCTGTATCATCAGCATCGACCTCATCGACAGCACCAGCTGCGTCTCCGCATACTTCATCTGTCAGTGATCATGTAACAGCTGCTAGAGGCACCACCCTAGTGTCCGAGATCATTGGGCGGGGCTTGGAGTCTTGTCTACCTCCGATAGTGATGACAGAGATGGCAGCACCTGGCCATCCTTGTCTCAGATGCCGTACTGAGGAGGACGAGATTTACTCTCTCATAAGTGACCAGGAGACATATGTCACTGCGATTTAAGAGGAATTCCTCAACGACACCTCCACAGGTGGTGTCTGAGGACCTCTTCATTTGGGACATGGGGAGGAGTGAATGTATACGTAGGGCTAGAGAGTGTGAGCTGAGAGATGCAGAGGATTGGCTTTGTGAATTACAGAGTACGTTGGCCGAGCTACTCACTAAGGAATTTCCTAGACACAGCTCAGCTGGCTCCATCGCACCCTCAGAGAGCACCTCATAGGATGAGTATTCTGAGGCATTGGGCCGTGATGACACCCCAGACAGCTTGGAGTTGTCATTTGGCTCATCCCCATACTTGTCCTTTGCATGTGTACCATCTCTCTCATCCTCCGAGCCATGCACATCTCCTCTCTCAGAGCATGACACTTCTCCAGGTTCCCTACTTGACCATCTGTCTCAGTTCCAGGACCTATGGAGAGGTGCATCTTCAGGAGACGCGACATCCATAGTTACCCAGTTTCGAGAGGCAGAGATGGAGGTGGAAGTGATATGCCGAGTGGTAGACTACTTGTCTGCCACCTACAGTGAGGTATTAGCGGTGCTCGAGAATGTTGAGTTTGAGCTTCGCACAGTGACTCAGGAGGATCATCCTGAGATGTGTCATCGCGCCTCTCCAGGGTGAGTTGGTTGTAGCACAGGAGCATCTACACTCATTGGAGTGTGCAGTTGTTGTACCGAATACAAGAGTGTGTTCCACACACACAGATCCAGCTCCGTCTGCGCCCTCCACTCAAGGACCTTCCAGCACCATCCTGTCCACCTGAACTGCGCCGGAGTCTGCTAGTTCGGACCTCCAGTACCTCCCAGATGTGGGGGGTTCACCATCTCTCTCCTCTCTCAGCCATGGAGCATTTGGCAGCGTCTTCTCCACTCCTGCACCCTCTGAGTCTGATGAGAGTGATACCCAGGATCATGGCAGTTGGGATCTCTAACAGCTTCCATGTGGTGAGTGACATGCGTTAGACAGTGCATGAGAGATTTTTGCACATGATAGCCATTGTAGTCTCATCCTCATCTCTCTGGTGACGTGTTCACATCTCGAGCTACTGTTAGGTTCAGCCATTGTTCTTCCCAGGATCGTTTGAGCCAGGGGGGGATACAGCGTTATCTACAGGCGACAGGTTCACGGCCTTCTACATGCAGGGGGAACAGATCTATCCGAGCACATCAGTGTTGGCGTTCATGATCTCAGGACTCTCTCATCGCATGGGAGCATTTGTATCTTCTCAGTTGGTACCTTGTCAACAGCTCTTGCAGCCCAGGGGGAGTGTTGGTACATGGGCTTTGAGCTGTCTGATTTTCATCTTTCCAGTCTTGTATAGTGAGAGATACTTATTTTGTGTTGATGGTTCTACAGTAGCTACGTCACTCCTTTTGTGGCACGTATGGTGCATTGTTCACCCATGCATGTTTGATAGAGTTTTCTAGGTGGTCGAGACCCGGACACGTGGTGGTTTGTGCCAGTGCTCCGGGAGACCCCATAGAGATTTACCGCACATTATCTTTGACAGGTCGTGCACTCCATTTGTGGTCGACACCCGGATACACGGTGGTTTGTACCAGTACCTTGGGTGACCTAGCACGGATTGATTGAGTCTTTGTTGACCTTGTATTCGACATGTGTAGTCTGAATGTGGCTGAGACCCGGATGTCCGGTTACATGTTCCGGTGTCTCGGGAGGCCTAAGCTTGCCTAGCTTGGCTAGTCGGTGATGCTAGTGTGTCCCCGTGTAGTCTGGAGGTGTTTGGGATATATTTGATATTTTCTCATCGGTCGAGACCCGGGCACACGGTTGACTGTTCCGGTGCCTCGGGAGACCTCCAGTTTGTGGTTTCATGTTCTGTGACATGTGTATTCCCCGTCCATGCCTTTTGGTGCGACGGGAATAACAGAGCTGGTATTCTCCTATAGCAACAAGTTGGAGCAGTAGCGTTGTTGATGCAGCATGCAAAACCCACGCTCGTTGCTTAAGCTGCCCCCTCAGTCTGTTGCACCAGAGCCTAAGTCTGAGAGCTCTGGTGTTTGTTACTCAGAACTGTGCGTGCCAGAGTTAGTGCCAGACAACAGCTGAAAACTGGAAATGACTCATTAACAACTGAGAATAAACAACAATGGGATACCCCTCTAAGTTCTAGCTCCCCTCCAGCGCTGTGGAGCTTGTTATTCAGCTAACCAAGTAATCAGAAAATAGACCTATTTTCTGGCAGGCAGGGTTTTCACGGTGGGCCCTACCAAACGGCCAGCAGCCCAAAATCCGGGCGTCGTCCGTTTTGCCTAAAACGTGGACCATACCACAATACGCACGCTGCGAACGCAGTCGTATGGTCAGAATCAGCTACAAAAATAGCAGTGAGGAGTTACGGCTGCCTAAACTCAGGCAGCGTCTACGTTAATCCCAGGTACCAACAGTACCCGAAAATCATGAAACTTGGACTCTAGGCATAACATGGCGCTGCGAACACAACAGTGCAGTCAGACACAGCAATGGACGCGTGGGGATAGCATATACAACAACAGTGACTACTGGCGGTAGGACTGCCGAGGAGGTCTGCCGATGGAGCTGAGCATAGTAGAGGGAGGAGGCTCCGGCAAGCTGCGTGTAGGCCTCAGCGTGTGTTGACTCCACCAGAGGACACTCTAGCAGTATCGCGTCTCGCCGTCAGTCATCTGCACGCCGATGTACACAAGTCGGGAGGAAACGACAGAGTACAAATGAGAGGTGTGAAAAACCAATACTCCCCAATGACTCACACGCACAGTGCACATGGGCAGGCAGAGAGTATAGAGACCAAGCGGACAGGGAGAGAGAGAGAACCTCACAGACGCATACCGACCATACTCACATCCTTCCTGAATGAGTCACGTTTCAGTGCCGTCGTCAAGAAGTCAGTCAACTGCCGTACTGTCTCAATCCACACAATGCTGATGCTTCTGTCATGCAACAATGAACGCACATTGTCATACTCGATATTGATGTGCTTTGTGTGAGTGTGATGCACGTTGTCATTGTCAGCAGTGGCGATGTCACTTTCATTGTCACAGTGCAACGTGATAGATGTGACTGTCTGAGACAACTCAGACAACATCAGACGCAACCACACGTTCTCACAAGTGCTAGAACCAAGGGCCACATACTCAGTCTCAGTAGTGTTGCGCACAATGTAGCCTTGCCTGCCGATGCGCCAAGACGCAGCCGTGTCGCCAACAAGAAAGATCCAGCCAGTACGACTCTTACCATCTGGACTACCGGCTCAGTCACTATCAGTGTATCCTGTCACCACAACGGACGGCTCTTGATGGAACATGAGGCCTTGCCGTGGGGTAGAGACGACATAGCGTAGTACTCGGATCGCGGCCTCGAAGTGGAGGTGACACGGCTCCTGAGAGAACTGTGCAAGGAGGTTCACGGCAAAGGTAATGTCTGGACGCGTCGTCGTCACCAGAAACATCAGTGACCCAATGACGTGTAAATACATGGTCACGTCTACTGGCTCCCTCACCACGGTTGGATCAGAGCTCTTGAGCATTGTCTCACCATCGGGCGAAATGGGTAAGGATGCTCTCGGCAAAAGGGGCAAGTGAACCGAGGGGCGCCCGACATGACGGTCACACGCTGAGCCCTTGGGATAAACCTCCCAACCCTCAACCCCTTAGAATGTAGGCCAACCCTTGAGATGTCACACAACCCTCTCCTAGCAGCAAGACCGCTGCTAGTGAATGAGGTTCCCGCCGTGGGACTCTTCCGGCGGTGTTTGCACCAAGGTGCTCTGCGGAAGACTTGTAGGATGGACGTGTGCAAGGCAATGCTTGGAGAACAAAGATATTTGGGCAAGGAATGAATCCTTAGACTTGATAGAACAGTACAATGCAATGTACAGAGTCTCTGGGTAAGATTAGCATGCCTAGAATAATCCCTAGGCTTCCTTATGTACCAATCCCTATGAGCTAGCCGAACTTTTCTCGACGCTCCGAAGCACTTTACCAAGGCGCATTCATCCAAATAACACATGCATCTTGTAGTACGCACCACGAGATTTCTAATGCATAAAAGAACGTCTCAATCCGTGAAGAAACGGCTAAGTTATGGCCGTTTGTGTGCTCCATGCGTGACTGCCCCTGGCAGCACCGCCAGCAGGGGTCACGGCCGTCCGAAGCGCCCTTGCTTACGAATGCAGCTCCAGCCGCCATCCCGAAGTGCCCATGGACTCCAATGAACCTTGCCTCATTGGCTAAGCGTCCATCCAGGGGCGCTTCGGCTGCAGTGGGCGAGAAAGTCACTCCGCCGTGCGCGGGGTCGAACCGGTATGTCTCCTGTTTTCTGGAGGTGCGCCTCCCACGTTTGCACGGCCGTAGCTTTCTCGTCCCTACACCGAATGACCCAGTTCTTGGGTCGATTTCGTACAGTTTTTCACGTAGAAAACAATGTGAGTATCAAAACATGATTTGACCTCAGCATGATGATGTAATAACCGCCTCAACCGGCGGCTCCCATAACATCCCCCTCCCCTCCGAGGGCGCACTGTCCCGGTGCGCTCGTGGTACGCTCGGAGGGCCGCGTTGACAGCACCGCCCCTGTGGAAATTGGCTTCGGGGATCCAGCTTTTGTGCTCAAGCTCATAGCCAAGCAATTGTACCAGGTACTGCCACCCATGACCGCGCCGACGGTGCCCAAGAATCTTCTCCACCACATACTCCTCTTCACCCTCCACAAAGACCGGTGGAGGAGGAGCCTGTCCCCGCGCCGCGAACTGCGCATCCGGCTCCTTGTAGGCCTTGAGAAGAGAAGCGTGGAACACGGGATGGATCCCAGAGAGGTTTGACAGCTCCAACTCGTAGCTCACCGCGGACCGCTTCTCCTTGACCGGAAAAGGGCCCACCCACCGAGGCTTGAGCTTGTCGCTGCCCACCCCCGCCAGCTGCAGGTTCCGCGAGCTCAGCAACACCCTTTGTCCCACCGAGAACTCCTCGGCTGTCCAGTGCTTGTCTGCTTGCCACTTCATCTGCTGTTGTGCCTTGTGAAGCACATCGTGTACGTCGCTCCACACCTCCTTGAAGTCACTTGTAAACTGCTACACCGCGGGTAGGTCCGACCCAGTTGCCATATCTGAGGGACATGCAGGCTGCACCCCATACACTACCTCAAAGGGAGACCGTCCCGTAGAGGCATGCACTACTGAGCTGTAGGCAAAATCAGCCACCGGGAGCTTGCATTCCCATCCCTCGCCATCCGGCTCCAAGATCCCCCGTAGTAGCTGCTCCATGGTTTGATTGGTGCACTCAGTTTGGCCATCGGTTTGGGGATGGTAGGCCGATGAAAGAGCCACAAGGGTGTCCAGCTTCTTGAAGAGTTGCGCTCAAAACCGGGAGGTGAAACGCAGGCCGCGGTCCGAGATCATACACTTTGGCACCCCGTGCAGTTTGATGACGTGTTGCAAGAGGAGTTGAGCCGTCTCTGCTGCCGTGACCTTCTCCGCACATGGAATAAAGTGCACCATTTTGCTGAACCGGTCCACCACCACCAGCACCATGGTGTTGCCCGTTGCATTCCATGGAAGACCCCCCACAAAATCAAGTGAGATGTCCGTCCATGGACGTTCCGGCACCAGTAGCGGCTGCAGCTCCCCTCGCGCCCGTGCCCTCCGTGACTTGATTCTTTGGCATGTGTCACAACTGTTCGCGTACTCCTTGCAATCTGCTCCCATCGTCATCCACCAATATTGGCGCGCAAACGTCTTGAAGGTCTTGTCGTGGCCGAAATGACCACTGTAGTGCAAGTTGTGCCTCTTCCAACAGCGCTTGCTGTAATGACGCACTCCGCGGTACCACAATCTGGTTCCCCTTCTCACGCCGCCAATACTGGCCGTCCCACCTGCACCCCTTCACTGTACTTCCGGCAAAGCCCTCGTCCTCCACATACCCGTGTGCAAATAGGCTACAGGTGATTGGGGATCCCGCCACCACCGTGATCGCATGCACGCCCAAGTCCGGGCGAGGCAAAAGTGGGTCCTGCACTCCTTCACTGCTTCCACCTTTTCTGGGTCCATGCGGAATCCCCCCTGCTAACAATGTGCTCGAGGAACTCCACCTCCTGCTTGATAAATTCACACTTGCTGAGCTTGGCAAACAGTCGCTCCTTTCTCAGCACTTCCATCACCTTCCGCAGGTGCTCTTGGTGCTCCTCCATCGTCCGCGAGTAGACAAGGATGTCGTCGAGGAAGACGACCACGAAATGGTTCAAGTAGGGTTGGAATACCCGGTTCATCAGCGCCATGAGTGTAGCTGGAGCATTTGTTAACCCAAAAGGCATCACGAGATACTCGGAATTTTCCATAGTGTGTCCGAAACGCGGTTTTTTCCACATCCTCCTCCGCGATGTGGATTTGGAGGTACCCTGACCTGAGGTCAACTTTGCTAAAGACACGCATGCCTCGTAGCTGGTCGAACAATTCCTTGGCTCGTGGCAACGGGTAGCGGTTCTTCACCGTGATGTTGTTGTGTGCCCGGTAGTCTATGCACATCTGCAACTCTCCTGACTTCTTCTTGACGAATAGCACCGGCGCCGCGTATGGAGACACCGACAGTCGAATGAAACCTTGGTCCACCAACTCCCCCAACTGTTTTTTAAGCCCCGCAAGCTCCGCGTTGCTCATGCGGTTGTAAGACTGCACCGTTGGTGACGACCCTGGCACCACCTCCATTTTTTGGTCAATGTCGCGTTGCGGTGGCAGCCCCTTCGGCAGCAACTCCGGAAAAACGTCCCCAAACTCCTTGAGCAACTCTCCAACACCGAAAGTCAACTCTGGAGCTCCCACGCCTGCCACCGGCTGCCCCTCCGCTGCTTCAACAGCTGCAATCTGCTGATCTGCTGCTTGTTGTGGACGCACCCATGCCAAGTAAACCTGGCTTCCCTTGCGCTCGCACCGCTTCAGCTGCTGCAAGTTGATGACGCACAGCTGCTTCCCCGCTTCCGCCACTTCCGACTTCTTCCCCTCACCCTGCCACAACGGCAAAGTGAGATGTTTCCCCCCCGCTTTCATGACCACCCGGTTGCACCTTCAATCCACCTCCGGATTCCAGGCGTGCAACCAATCCCAGCCGATCAAGCAATCGTAATCATCCATAGGGCAAGTGTGGAACTCCATGTCGCACACCAACTCACCCATATGGACCTTGTGCTTGACGAGAGGCCTGCTACACTCCACCACTCCAGACACCTGTCGCGCCTTGGCCGTCGTCCCTGGCTGCCGTGCGAGCTCCAACCTCATCGCCAATCAGTCGTTGAAGAAGCTATGACTCGCACTGCCATCCAGGAGACTGTGTAGCTTCCTCCAACCCTTGAAACTCCCCTCCTGAATCTCAAGAACCAGTTGCATGATGATTCCTGGGAACTGTCGGGTCTCACCTTCATTCCGCAACAGCACTTGAGGCAGTTCCTTAATTGGCAAAAGCGTTTCAGGGCTGGTGCTGTCCCTTGCGAACAAAATACTTGTAGCAGTAGGTCGTCCCCTCCTCACTGCTGCTGCCCGTTTCCCTGCTGTGCCTTACGCTTGGGGCAATCCCGCTTGCGATGACCCTCCTCGCCACAAACCCAGAACTTGCCTCTCGGTCCTTGCTGTCCGCCCGCGCCCCACTGTCCGGCTTGGATTGAATCCACCTCCATGGGCACAGCCTGACCCGGCTGCTCTACCCGTGGTTGTGTTGCATAGCTGGTCCGGCACGCATTGTAGCTTACCGCCGCCGAGACCAACTCCGCAAAGGTCCGCAACCCGAGTCCCGCGAGTTCACATTGTACGTGCGGCTTTAGGCCGTCATGGTAGCGGTCGTACGCCTCCGCATCCGAGAGGTCGTCAATCTGCACCGCCAAGGCCATGAAGCGTGTAGTGTAGTCCTGGACCGATCCGTAGCAGCAGCAGCAGCAACAGCATCAAAAGCAGAAGCAGCAGCAGCAGCAGCATCAGCAACAGGAGCAGCAGCATCAGCAGCAGCAGTTATAGCAGCAGGAGCAGCAGGAAGTTATGTAGCGGGTGGTCAAGATGCCGTTCCTGCCGACTGTGGCAGTGTGGCTGTGGAGGATGTGCAACACGCTGGGTGTGATGAAGACGAATGCCGCAATTCCGGAGGGCAAGCAGCAAGAAGTGAAGGAGAGAAACCGCAGGAAAGAGAAGAGCTCGAGAACGCCGCACCTGGCAATGGCGTTGCGCTCACTGGTGTTCAAGCATGTGGGCCGGCACCACAGCCAGTGCCGTGCGCTGAAGCAGTCCATGGTGCAAGGCTACCACAATAAGCAGCAACAGCAGCAGCAGCAACAGCAGCAGCAGTAGCAGCATCAGCAGCAGCAGCAGCAGCAGGAGCATCAGCATGATGGTGGCAGGCTCAGCCATGCCCGTCCTAATTACCAAGAACACCAGCATGGGGTTCACCGTTTGCCCCTCCTCCCCCACAACCTCTTACCTCCTCTCCCCCTCCTTCCTCTTTCTCCTCACCTTTTCGCATTTCCTCTCTTCCTCCCACCACTCCACCTCCCTCCTCCTCCTGACCCCCCCCCACCTCCTTTTCCAATCCGCCCACCTAGTCCCTTCCTCCACAACCTACTCCCCCTCCACCCACCTTCTCCACCCCTCCCCCGTTCTCTTTCCACTAAGGAACGGCAATCAAGAGTCGCGGTACGGGAGAACCTCTCGTGCCATCTTGAAGTACAAGATTTGTTTTTGTACGGTGTGCAGCTTGCCCGTCGTACGGATCCAAACTGAAAGAAGTTAGGGCATGAATGAATTTCGAGCATGAAAGTTGGCGTTTTGTAGTTCCAACTATTTAAACTCAGAAAGAATGATCAATGGAGCCAGTTTTTGGCGTCCACGTCATGCAAACTTCCATCTGAGAGATTCTGCACGTGCCGGACCTGTTCTCCTAACAAATTCACGGAAAGCGGAGAACACAAAGAATGGATATGATGCTGTCGGAGGGAGATTCAACGTTCAATGAGAAGACAAGGCTTGGATAACGTTGTTTTCCAGCTTGAGGTGTAGGACTGGCAAACAGCGAATCATCAAGTAGTTTGAGAAGTTTGACAATGTGGCCAACTGTTGCTGCCAAACTGGCAAGTCTGAGGTTCACAGCTGGAACTCCAGAAGGGCAAGAACTGAAGCGAAAAGTGGACAAGCCGTGATCAGCATTTGCAATGATGTACCTCCCAGCAAGGCACAGTTGTGCATCACAGGCAAGTGAATCCTATGTTGACCTCGACCTTCGACCTCCCTAGGGAGGTCGAAGGTCTGTGAGGTCGACCTTCGACCCCAGGTCGACCTCCCGACCTCCCCCCCCTTGGCACTTGGTTTTTTCTTCTCTTTTGAGAACGTTTTACCCTTCCATGCTTCAAGTGTCATTGAATTCTCATGCAAGTATGCATGAATGGAATAGATGAATGCAAATTATCATAGTGGATTTGTAATGTACATAATCTCAAACATATGCATGCAAATTTTTAGGTCAGTCTGAGAACTTTCTGGTTTTTGTCGACCTTCAACATCGACCTAGTAGGCAGGGAAGTCCAGGTCGACCTCCCAACCTCTACCTCCACCTCGACAAGGGGAGGTCAACATAGAGTGAATCACGTGGGCTGGCGCAAGAGCACGTAAATTTGTGCTTGCGCTGCTGTGTTTCTAAAGTTCCTCTAGTTAATCTGTTCACGATGCGGAACAAAAGTATTCAACGGATGCAGCCAACAGGCAACCTTATCCAGTGGTAAGCCTTCCCTTATGTCATCCTACGGTGCCGCCACCCACATGTTCTTAAAGACCTCGTACGAAAAATGTTGTTGAATACATCTCCGCCACATTAGAAGGTAGATTAGCATTATTTTTCAGCAACATTGCCCATGCAAAATTGGTTACAGACTCTCTTGAAGCGCAGCAGTGATCCTGTAGTGCACACTCTCAAAATGGGCGACTACAGGATCTCAAATGGCACCAGATTGCATGTGCCACTTGCGCCATTGTTGTTGCTGCTGCTCCAGCACATGTGAGTGGAAAGATGAAGTCAAAATGAGAGGGGGTTCTTTGATGTCCACCTGCTCTCTCAAACGCCGAAATTGTACCCCATATTGTCGCAACAAGGACGGTCCTGAAGAGTAGGCTCCACCTTGCCACAGTCATTGCAGCTCATGATGCAGACTGCCTGGTGTTTAATTTCGTGCAGTCGTCAGAGCTCATAGAAAGTACATCTCGTGATGGCTAACTGCCTCATCTTCTTGCCTGGAAGGTCACTATAATGTGTGCTATACTTGCCAATGATACCAGCCTCCTTCAAGATCTTTTCTGTGAGAAGAAGGATGGGACGTAGGCATGTTAAGTCGACATGAACCTGAATTTTTTTTGTGTTTCCCATGCCATTCAGCATGTTTTAGGCCTGATTTGAAGCTCTCGTATTGACTTTGACATTAAGTCCAAGCGAAATAAAGTTAGAAAAAATCTAATTTCTTCGTGTTTTCGGCCTGATTTGAAGCTTGTACACTTGTGAACAGAGGCTGCTGATGCCCATTTCTTTCCAAATGCATTTTTTTTTCTTTTTTTGGTATAGATATAGTGGTCGCAGAACATGAATTGGACATTGTTTCCTAATTATCAGAATTGCCCCCACACTTGGGGGCTTCACGGGGTGTGTTTGAACATCTGGCGGATGGCACCCCGTCCCAGAGCCGCCCTTGGTTGCGAGGATACAACCCCCTGCTGCCTGGTGGTGACGCGGCACTTGTCGCTGACGTTGCTGGGGAGGGGCGGACGTGCAGAGGGGCCGGGATACTTAACGCGTTAGCTACAGCACTGTACGGGTCGATACGCACAGCGCTTAGTATCCATCGTTTACGGCTCTGTTCGTTACACCAACAAGTCGGCCTACTTGCTCACTTTGCACGCAACCTTATGCTATGCTACGGGCGACCTTGGGAACAGCGAAGGAGGGCGCGCGACGCTGGCTGCGCTCCGCACCGCAGCAGGGAAGGCCACGACACGTCCAACCAACCGGCTGGACCGTCGCGGAAACCGCTCCGCCATCGCTCGCCAGTTAGGATTCACATCACCTGGGCAGGTCGGATGAACCAAACGCTGCCCTACGGGTTTGAGCTACAGACGTGTGGACTCAAACCTCGGAGTTGTATCTTTTGCGCCTGGCAGCAAATTGATAGAAAATGCAACTTTTTTTTGTTTTGTGTGTGTGTTTGTTTTTTAACCTATATATGTATATATTTTTTCCTCAATCCTTTCATCATCAGATGGACAGGGGGGTCAGCGGGTAGAGTGGTGGGAGGACAGGTGTCATTCCGAGCACCAAGGGCGGGAGAGTAGTAGCCACCCGCTACAAGCTGAATTTTTTTGCCAGCCATGGGACTAGAACAAGGGACTTCCCCAGCGGGAGGAATTGAAGTGTACAGGTGTATCAACTGCACCAGGCAGTGGATACAATGCAACTTTTCCATCAATGCTGGAAGAAAAAACAGGAAGGAACGAAGCAAAACGAAATTAAGCTTTAATTTTGACTGTCATTTCATCCAATTCTATGTTGCCCTTCCCCTGTCGAGGTTGAGGTCGAGGTCGGGAGGTCGACCTGGACCTCCCTAGGAGGAAGGTCGAGGTCGAAGGTCGACCAAAACTTTGAAGTCCTAAGAATGCCCCGGAACCTTGCACACCCACGTTTCACGTCATGGTCTCCATGTCCATCGTTGAAATCTCCATAGACTCCTTGCATTGGTGTAGGCACACTCTTGCCATCGACCTATGCAAAGGGGTCCTAGGTTCCCCAGTTCCGCCCGCTTCGGCCCCGCCCCGCCCATGAGCTAAGTGTGTGCAACAGGGGGAAGTCGGCAAGGTCGACCCCAGGTCGAGGTCGACAGCCCTACCTTCTACCTCCCCAGGAAGGCCGAAGGTCGTGGGCAACATAGATCCAATTTTGATTTGTCAAAGCTCGACTTTGTTTTGTTCCATTTCGGCAAGGTCCTGGTCAAATTTTTCTTCGTTTTGACTTCAACATTAAGTCAAAACGAAACGAGATTAGACGAAATCTAATTTCGTTCCGACTTAAGATGCTTGGGACGGGCAGGCAGCTACTGCCGCTGCTGTAAGGTGTGGGGGTATGGTGGACCTGATGTTTGATTCGTTGCAATCATCCGCTGACGTTTTAGTGTTGCATCGCCTGAACTGATTCAGGCAACCTCAAGTCAGGTACTGTGTGTCCCCTTCTTCACCCCAACTGGTTCATGTGAAGTTCTCTGGAGTATTCTCCAACCATGCACCCATTGCCCACAAATGTGTACCATCTCTCAATCGGTGATGTTCTCCCCTGTTCCGTCCTCCTCAGATGCCCAGAATGAAGCATAAGAAAAAGTGCATAATTTCTACCTAGGTACTTGCAACTGACCAAGCTGTGGAACATTGTCTGCAGGAGTGGCTGAGGGGGGGGGGGGTAGGGGGGATCCAAAGGCTTCTTGGGTCAGCAGCAGCATCTCCAACGACGACGATTTTAACCATGGCCAGCGAGCCCAGCACACTCCCAGCTGGTCGGAGCTTTGCCTTTGCCTTCAACAATCCGGTGCGCACTACTAGCCATCTTGCAGCTCTGCTCTAAATTGTGGGAGCCTTTTCCGCAAGGACTTCTCCCTCATGTCCCTCCGTTTCTTTCTTGGCAGGGATTTTCCGATAAGGTCTTCCGTCTCATTATTAAGCAGAAGTCTGTCCAAGAGGAGGACAGTGGCACAACAGGGCAATCTCCACAAGTGCAAGAAGAGGAGAAGCAGCATGATGGAAAGGAGCCACCTCTTGAAAATGGTGCCGGGTCTCACAGCTCAGGCCAAGGCGAGAGAGCTAGCGCGTCTCAGGCCAACACCGATTCCTTGGGTCTGCGAGCTCGTGCTGTCAAATCTCTGTGGCGCATGGACACAGAAGCACTGGTGAAGGCGGTTGTGTGTGCTAAAGAGGAGGCACGAATTGGGGTGGAGGATCCACCACGCAAGAGACGCCGGGGTGGTGGTGAGCACGTCGATGCCCGCTCTCAGATTCCTTTGAGATGTGCGTCTGTTGAGCCAGGAATGGGAGCGGTGATGTGTGGGGGGTGGGGGAGGGGGGGGGGGGGGATCCCCTGGGGTCAGCTGGTTTGAGCATTGTAGGGTGGTCTACTTAGCTCTAGATTTTGGGTGTCCACATCTTCCGGAAACGTTTCTAGCCATTCTGACTCCAACCAATTCAAGCGTGTTCTCTTGCTTCCTCTCCCATGTGTGCAACAGAACCATCCAAAGAACCGCCAACGGCGGCCGAAGAAGCATCTAAAGAACCGCCAAAGGCGGCCGAAGAAGCATCTAAAGAACCGCCAACAGCGGTCGAAGAAGCATCTAAAGAAGTGCCGAAGGTGGCAGGCCAAGCATCTGCCAAGCTGCCAACGGCAGCAGGAGAAGCATCTGAAGACTTCCCAAGGGTATCAGAAGAGTCAACTTTTGAAGTGCCATATGTTACAGAAGAAGCAACTGCCGAAGTGCCAAATGTTGCTGGCGAAGCACCTGAGGAAATGCCGAAGGCGGCAGGAGAAGCAACTGCAAGACTGCCAAACATGGCAGTCTTGGCAGATGCACCCGCTCAGTTGCCAAATGTTTCCGGGGAGGAATCTGCTGAAGCTGCCAAGGCTGACGGATCTGTCAAAGCCATGGAGGCCCAAGTTGTGGATGTCCACGTCTGCCGTGCCATACTTGCTGCCAGCAGCGAGGTCTTCTGTGCTGTAAGAGTTACACTCCTTCCTATTTGGTGTGCAACTATGTGAACTGGGAACTGTCCACATGTTCTCCTTGTTCTTCTTCTACTGCGCTTCTCATGGCGCTTGCCAGTGAAGCCTTTGAGTTTGTGGGAAGAGCTTTCCATTTTGTGGAAGGAGCAAGCAAGACTTCCTCGGGGATGTTAGTGAGGAAAGGAAAGCAGCTGACATCGCCTACTGACTCGCTGCACGCAGATGTTCACCAACGACATGCGAGAGAAACTCGAGAGGGTGGTTGAGATTCGCCTCGAAGCTTCTGGTACGCGAGTGGTAACTGTGTGGACAGCTCGTGAAATGCATGAGGCGAGCTCAAAGATTCTTGCATTGTTGTTCAGTTCCTTTCTTTCCATGGTGCTTCTTCCTCCTCCCCCCTCCCCCCCTCTCTCTCTCTCTCTTTCCCTCCCTCCCTCCCACCCTCCCTCCCTCCCTGCCTCCCTCCCTCCGTCCCCCCCCCCTCTCTCTCTCTCTCCTTCTCTCGCTCTCTCTCTCTCCTTCTCCTCCCCCCTTTCCCTGCCCCCCAGTCCCACTCCCCTCTCCCTCTCTCTCCCTCTTTCTCTGACTCCCTC
>SZWC01006718.1:17963-34269 GCA_023375785.1 Penium margaritaceum | reverse complement strand
GACGCGGTCTTCCGTGCAGCGTGGGCAGAGGGATGGCTACAGGAGCAGCTACGAGGTCTGCCGCAGGTGAGCCGGATGGAGGAGGTGCAGGCTGCTATGACCTTGCTCCGACTGTGCATCATCCCCCGGGTGGACTTCTGCGTGCGGGCGCTCCCGCCTGAGGAGCATTGGCTGGAGATTCTGCATCGCTTCGACCAGGCTATTTGGGAGGCAGCTTTACGCCTCCTACACATTGCACAGGCCCAGGAGGTGGGGTCGGTGTCCTTCGAGCTGCAGCGTCTGGCTCGATGGCAGCTGCAGCTACCATTCGCCGCCGGGGGGGGTGGCCTGTTGGGGGCGAGAGACCGAGCTCCACTGGCCTATGCCTGCTCCACAGGGAGTCTTCTGCCAGCTCTCACCAGCGAGTTCACTCCCTTCCTTCCATCGGATGGCGCGCTGCAGCACTTGGCACCTGGGTGGGACCTGGTGGAGGAGGAGCTGCCCAGGCCGGTGTTTGCGACCCTGCCTACCTTGGAGGCGCTGCAGCAGGGCGTACAGCCGGGGCTGTACCAGCGGATGTGCAGACAGTTGTACTCATTTCGGCGGGAGGGGTGGATTGCGGCGTGCGGCCGTCTGGCGCAGAGACGCTGTGGGTGCGCAGAGGTGGGCCCGGAGGCATGCGCCCACCGGCGCGGCTGTGAGCGCCATGCCCACCAGCGTTGCTGGGCGACGGCGACAAGGGGCAGTGCCCTCTGGCTGCAGGCGACCCCACCAGGCCGACTCGATCGGACGTACCTAGCCCCGGCAGACTTTCGTCTCCACGCCCAGCTGTGGTTGGGCCTCCCCCTGCCCCACCTGGAGCAGGTTGGCCTTGATGGTATGGACCCAGGAGCAGTGACCAGGAGACGACGGATTGACGGGGCCATCCAGCGCGTTCACTACGCCATCAGGCATGAGCTTGCCGACATCTTCCGCGAGCATCGGCTTTCATTTACGGTTGAGAGCGGGGGCGTGCTCCGCCAGGCAGATGGGGCAGGGGGTGAGCCACGTCTGGACCTGACGCTGTCGGACCCCGAGTCAGGCTTGACCTGGGGTCTCGATGTGACTACGGTGGATCCCCAGGGGGACAGGGCAGCCGGGCCTGGCGTGGCCGTTGAGGCAGCAGAGAGGGGCAAGGTGGAGCGGTATCGCCCGACGGCACGGCCAGGACGTCACATGCGCCCTCTTGCATGGGAGACCTTGGGCGGCATGGGCGACCACTTTTGGTCCTTCTTGGCCCGCCTCGCCAGGATCTGCCTGGCACGTGGGCCACGACGGTGCTCTGCAGAGGTGTTCGAGCGCTGGGCCCAGCGTGCCGTGGCTATCATAGCACAGCGGGTCTCTATCGCTGGTGTGCGCAGCCAGTGCGCGGCCATTCGTTTCTACAGTGTCGTGCGTTGCGCGGCGGCGGATGACCGTCCGGAGGGCGAGGATCTTCCGCTTTTACATGGTGTGGGGCTACCACTTGCCCTGGGGCTATCCGCCCTGTGTTCTGTTGAACCGGTCTTTGCCGGTACCTAGCTCATCCTCTCTTTCTGTCTCATTCCCACCGTCCATGTGCCGTTGGTGGCGGCGTCACTATTTATACCCCGTAGATGTGCCGGTGCAGGGGCGGCTTGCATGATTTCCATTTCTATAAATTAATGTAATCCAAAAAAAAAAAAAAAAACCCACTTCACATCTATGGCCTTTCGGCCAGGTGGAAGGGGCACAAGCTCAAACACCTTATGCTCCAAGAGAGCATTGATCTCGGCAGCCATGGCCTTCTCCCACTCAGGTGCTTCAGGGCGCCCCCTTGCCTCAGACAGGGTCAGGGGCTCCACCTGTTGCTGCTGTGTGGTGTTGGGACCAGTCATGTGGTAGAGCTGTCGATAGTTGACGCGAGGGCTGTCCCTCAAGGAGCGTTTCACAGGTTCGGGTGCAGGTGTGACAGTTTTTCCCGAGTCTGTGGAGGCGCCACCTCGCAGCCCAGGGGGTGATTGAGGCGCACTTGACTCTGTGCTTGCCAAGTCAGTGGGTGTTAGAAGCTCTCTCGGCACAGAGTTGTTCTCACCCTGCTCTTGTGCCACAGTACTTGTGGGAACTGTGACTGGCTGTGGGACAAGTACTGGAATGCTCACATAGTCAGGATAGTGCTCTGGGTTTGTCAGGTTGGGCACATGCCGCAAGGTGCGGAATTTCTTATACGGCATGTGTTCCAGGAAGGAAGCATCTCGACTCTCAAGGAAGCTGTGACTCGTGGGGTCCCAGAACCTCCACGCCTTTGACGCATGTGACACACCGACAAAGACACACCACCGACCTCTAGGGCTCAGTTTGTGTTCGCGTTGTGATTTGGCGAACCAGACGCAGGCCATGGTACCCCAGACTCGGGCAGGACGTAGGTCCGCTTTTTCCTTAAACCAACGTTCCCATGGTGTGACTGACCGGGGCAGTGGGCCTTGTGGGACTCTGTTCCACACCCAGGTGATGTACTTCACTGCTTCCTCCCAAAACCCATAGGACAGACCTGACTCACTCAGTAGCGTGCGTAGGGCATCGCCAAGGGTTCTGTGCCATCTCTCGGCTACTCTGTTTTGCTGAGGTGTGTACGGTGCAGTGGTCTGATGTTCTATTCCTTGTGCCTTGAGGGCTGCAGTCAGTAGTCCCATAAACTCCCCTCCTCTGTCAGTCCGTAGCTTCAGCAGCTTGCACTTTGTCTGCCGCTCTGCAAGGGGTATCCACTCTGTAATGGCCTGGAGGGTGTCTGACTTTGACTTGAGCAGGAAAGCCCAGCGGAAACGACTGAAGTCATCTGTCAGTGTCAGAATGTACTGTGACCCATACTGGACCGAGGGCACGGGCATCGGTCCAGTCAGATCTGCATGGACCAGTTGCAGAGGTGAAGTGCTATCCCCGTCTGACTTAGGAAAAGTCTGTCTATGGGCCTTGCCCTCATGGCACTCCAGACATGTGTCTGATTTGAGGCCGTGAGGGCAGTCCTCCTGAGTGATACCTCGTGCTGATGAGTGCTTTTGCATGTCTGTGATGAGATCTGTGTGGATATGTGCCAGGCGTCTGTGAAGGAGATCTGTGTGCTGTGCATCTGTCGTGGAGACAACGTGAGCCTGTGGGCGGTGCGAGTGAGTGGGAACCAGGGGAAAGAGCGTNGGCTTGGCGATCCAGCTGACCACCGGACAACAAGTTCACTCGCAATTTGGGCACATACAAGACACCAGTCAGCCAGATCACTCCCCCTGGTGCCTGCAATGCCACCGTCCCCACACCCTCCACCGCTAAGACTTCCCCAGAGCCGGTTTTCACTCCTTCAACATCATCCACAGCATACAACGACGAAAAAAACTGCCTGTGCGGGGACATGTGATGCGATGCAGCGGTGTCATACAACCATTCATGCATGGGAAGAGAATGTGACGTGGTGACGTGCGTGTGCCCAAGCCGCTGACCTGACGCCGGTGTCGTGGCGGTTGGCTCGGGGGGCTGAAGCTCCATGGGAGTAGTCCAGCCAACGGGAGGTGGTGGAGCTGGCTGCTGCGCGTCTGCCATCTCTAAACAGACACGCTGTGCCCACGGTGGTGAAGGGACCGGTGGAGCTGAATACGGAGGCACGTAGAACGGCCCCTGGTACTGCGGTGGTGGTCCCTGGTAGAACGGCGGCGGTAGTCCCTGGTACACTGGAGATGCCATGGGTGGCTGCAGTGAGGGTGCTCCAAAAGTGGCTGCTCCGAACGGAGCCGGTGCGTGTGATCCCATGGGAGATGATCTCGACCAGGCTGGGGGCTGGAACTGCTGACTGAACGGAGGGCGGTGAGCCTGCTGCACCTGATAAGACTGCTGCTGTGCAGGAGGCGTCATGATGCGCTGCAGCTGTGGACACGCCCGCCAGTAGTGTCCGGCCTGCCCACAGTAGTTGCAAGTGCGGTCTCCAGCACCCCGACCGCGACCGCGCCCTCCGCCTGCCTGTCCTCCTCTGCCCCCTCCACCTCGTCCACCTCCTGCACCCGAGCCTGGAGATGGGCCTGACGCTGCATGGTGAACAAAGGCGCTGGCGATAGGGGTCTCGGCGTCGCGTGCTTCCCCACGCAGAATGTCTTCGTAGTGACGTAATTCCTCAAAAACCTCTGCTAGATCCGTGGCCTCGATGTCGGTGACACGTAACTTCCTCAACAACGCCCGTCGGAACTCCCTGTACGGTTCTCCCAGATGAAGTAAAACTGGGTCCAACCACTCCAGCACCGAGCAGGGTGCCCCAAGCCCCAGAATGCGGCGACGGANCTTTTGCGTCATGACCTTAGACAGCTCCTCCCAGGTTACTGTCGTGGCTGGTTGGTTGGAGGGCTGGCTACCGTTGGGGTTAGAGCCGCCCCCTTGGTTTGAGGAGCCCGCATTGCTCATGGCTTCCGTCTGCACCCTCCTCCCCTTGGCAAAGGGGTTGAGCTGCTGCTGCTGCTGCTATAAGGCGAGAGACACACTGAGGCGGGAGATTCCTGCCTACTGCAGGTGCGGCTCCCACCAGAGTGGTGTGTGGCACGGATGATCCGCCCCAAGCAAATCGTCGACGGACCCCCCCACGCTGCCGAAAAATTTTCGGCAGCGTTTCCCCCGCCCCAGTGGGCGTGGGAAATATGGGAAGGCCGTGGGAACACCTGTAGGTACCTGATCCAACCCCACCCAACCCAGGAATGGAGGGGAGCCCAACCAGCAAGGGGAGGGGAAGACCAAAGAGCCCTGACGGCAGAGTGCCGTCACTCGCTGCTGCTGCTACGCGGCTGCTCCTGTGGCTGCTTCGTTGGCAGCCCTACTCGCGGTTGTTGCACGAGACGTGGCAACTTCGAGGACAACGCCCCCACGACGATGCGATCGGCGCCTCTATGGCTCCTCCCTGACTGCGCAGGGTTTGGCGAGCCCTGCGCGACCTGCTTCGACGGTCCAGACCTGCTGCAGCGGCGGCAAACGGCGCCGTTGCCTTTCAGGACCGTTTGAGGGCCGTCCGTCGATTTCACAGATCCCGCTCTCTAGTGTTCACCACACCCAGCGTTCTGGGCTCTGATACCATAAAGGGAACGAGACGAATCTATTGCAACTTGTTTCGTGCAAAACGGTGCTGATTTGAGTGAGTTATGGTTGGGTGAGGGGCGGCCATGGATCCGTCGTCCGTGCTAGGCTAAGTCCTAGGAGTAGACAAGTAGTAGCTCTACGGGGTGGGTCTCGCTATTCGAGCCCACCCTTCGGCCGGCGAGCGACGCTTGCCAGCACATGGTTTTTCCGCGCGCGGAAATACCGCGCGCGGCCCTAATTCCGGCTCTAGGCCGGTTCTCTGTTTGGACACATCCTATGCTAGTCACAAGTGCCCAGCCTCGACTTCGAGGTCTGATCTAGGTCTCCGAACACAAGCATGAAGCAGCAAGTATTACAGAAAAGTAAGACTAACTAGGTCACCTAAGGCTAGTCTGGCAAGAGCCACTGGTAAACAGAGTGGAGCTGAGGCACTGCTGTCGAGAGGGAAGTGAGCACAGGAGGGGTCGTGGGGGTAGGTGTGTCCCGTGCTCGATGCCGACGCACGCGCTCACTGTGCGTCGCCTCCGCTCTCAGGATCAGCAGGCCCTGCACACTCATGGCCACCGCAGAGTCGTACATATATACAGGGAGGATTAACAGCCCCTGTCCTGAAGGAAGAAGAAAAAAGAGGAGAAACAAACCCTTAAGCCCCTGGGTGCCACAAACCCCCACATGAGAGCTCATGGCGGTGTTGTGCCTGGAAATAAATCCGCTGCCGATTGGGCATGCTGTTGTCGGCTCAGCTCTTGAGGTCGCAAATCTGAACTAGAGGGACAACGTTGACATCAGAAGCTCTCCTGAAGAATGCAGGAGGAAGAATTCACTGTGAATGTGTTGTATGCATGTCAATGTCGCCATCCTTGGCACAATGAGGCAGGATGAAAGCACTATGAGAGCTCCAAAGGAAACAAGGGGGCATAACGTAGTGTCTTTTGGCAGCTAGTGTGCAACTGACTTTGCTCTCGGCTAGGTCATTGAGAAGTGCGGTGGACAGCGATCGTGCTAATAATGACACGGTTTGGATTTACTGTCATACGTCAATGCACTTCTGTTCAACCAGGCTCTACTCATCATCGTACGTGCAGATTTGACATGGAAGAGCGGATGTTGACATGGCCTCATCTGATCAGTGTCCTTCAGCCCCCTGATCCCAAGTTTCAATTGAACGGATTTATGCGGGCAACATATGTGCAGAGATTAATTTCTTCAAATTAGGAACTTGATCCGAGTGGTTGCGATGGTCGTGACAGTTCTGCTCCAACTTGTGGCAGAACTGTCATTCTTCTGGTGGAAAGTTGGCGGTTTGCCTCGCCATGAGATACTACGTTGCAATGAATGCCCATGGGATGCAGCCACGTCCAATCTCACTGGTCCGTCTTCTGCTCAAATCCTCCCTCGAGAAGGGTGAAAATCACTAGTCACCTCTGCTCGAATCCTTTAATGCTGGAGACACTGGATGTTGCTCATTGTCTCCGTATGTCCTGACCGTTGTGACTGCAACAAAATCATGACATGTCTCTTTTCTGGTCTGTTCGTATGCTTCTTCTTGAGCACAGAACCACAGAGTACGCAAAGAATCTCCCACTTGAGTTGGTGGAGCGTCTGCTTGCAAGCAGCAACCTACAAGCACACTCGGAGGACGCTGTTCTCCACTTTGCTCTGGCCTGGGTTGAAGCATCACACCGGAGCCATGCCTCACGCGTTGAGGTGTTTTCCAGCAAGCTCCTTCCCCTTGTCCGGTGCAACTTTGTATGCACAGACACCCTCCTCTCCGTCCTTTCTTCCTGGTGAGCTTTTTGCGCATTGCTCCGTTGTACATTCCAAATTGGCTCCAACTTCTTTTTACCGGTCTCCCTTGAGTCGACCATGAGTTCTCCCTTTACACCTGCCTTCTCTCCCTCTTCTGTTCCACTCTTTGCAACCGACAGGTATGCTTCTTTAAGCACCCTTCTTACTTGCCAAGGTATCTCCAGATGTGGACACCATATTCATGTCCTACTTTTCTTGTTTGTGTGCTTGGTTGATTTAGGTATGTGGACTGGGACGTCAGAGAATCTTTGCGGCACATTGTGCAGAAGAGGTTGGAGAATGCAAACCGCCCTTCTACCATGAGGACAGATGTAACAAGCAGATTTTGCCAGGTGTGCTTCACATGGCACAAATTACCACCCCATCCCCCCCCCCTCTTCCTCCTCCTCCTCCTTGTCCTCCTTTATGTCATCCTCCTCCTCCTCCTCCTCCTCCTCCTCTTCCTCCTCCTCCTCCTCGTCCGCCTTGTCCTCCTTGACCACCTCATCCTCCTCCTCCTCCTCCTCCTCTTCCTGCACCTCTGCCTTCTCCTCCTCCTCTCATCCTCCTCCTCCTCCTCCTCCCCCCCCCCCCCCCCCCCCCCCGCTCCTCTGCCTCCTCCCAACCCTCCTCATCCTCCTCCTAGTTCTTTTTTGTTTGGAGGTAAATCTTGGTTGATAAGAAGGAACATGCAAATGCCGCCCCTTACCGGGACATCATCGGGGTATGAAAGCATGCAAAAGCCGCCACCCACGGTACAAGAAGGAGGAGAGGAAAAGCAAGGAAACATGAAAAGCGTCAATGACTGAGCCAAGGGGCCACGGCTGTGGCAGCTCAACAAGCATGACACTGCCCAGCGCCGGGTCCAGTCCACCACGCCACAAGCCGAAGTCGCGGAGCACATGACAGTGCTGCCGAATCTTTTCATGCGCTGTCATCATGGCACATGAACATTATAGCATATTTGCATTCTGTCTGCTGATTTTCCCACAAAGCAGAGCAGCAAATGTGGTTAGATGAGCTCAAACAAGAATGGATCTTGGTAATGTGTAACACATGCAGACGCACAATAAAGAACAAAACTTATCTACTGCTGGCGCAGTGGATGTCACTCTAGACTTGAGGCTATCTGAGGCAGGAGGTCTCAAATTCGAGTCCTTGACTGGCAGGATTGGCAGTTGTAGTGGGCATAGCTAGACTACTAGTCTACCCGCCAGTTGTTGCTCTGGGCGGCACCGGGCCACTGGCCTACCCATTGAGTGACAGGATTGAATGAGAAGACCATAAGAAGCGGAGAAACAACATTTTAGTTCATTTTTTCTGAGAAAAGAATGTGTACTAGATTGTTGGCAACAGATGACAACAGGTCAGCAACAGATTGCAGCTTGTCTTTCTAGTGCTCCTTTTCTTTCTAGAAAACTCCAAATGCCTCCTTGACCCGATCGAGACGTGGAAGAGATTGTACGATGAGGACAGTCATCTTTTGTTTTTTTTTTTTGGAAAATCTTGCTTTAGAAGTAATGGTGGGGAGGATGCCAACGTCCTGCGCGCCACCGCAAACAAGATATGGTACAAGCCACATCCGCAGAAAACAGATGGTTCTCGGGCACGGCCGTGCGGCCGAGACTGCTACACCGATGCGTACACAGGCTCGACATAGCACAGGTCAGAAAGGGCCACCAGGCTCCGGAGCCAGGGAGGAGGCATGGCCCCGCAGAGATATTGCTGGAGGACACCATCTGGTCGCCCGTGAGCGACACATGTCTGACGGATAACCGCACAATGACGTCGAATGCCTGCCAACGAACGGCGTTGCGCCAAGTAAGCAGCTGAACGACTCGCCCAACTTGTCAAGTCCTCCTGTGAAGCCCCCTCATGCCCAAGGTGAAGGCACAGCTGAGACAAAAGACGCAAGAAGTCCCAAGCTGCCGGCCCTAGACCCCCAAGTGTCTCCTAAGCCAGGGGCTGCGGGGCCCAGCCTGGGCAATGCATCAAGGCCGGGTGGTACTTGGCCCTCTTCACGTCCTCTACATGGCGAAGCGCGCGGCCCTCCAAAGATGCTGTCGCCCCCCTGCGCATCCACCGTGGTGACATCCACCACCCACATTGTGCCCTGCTCCCGATCCTCCAAGATGAGTTCCGGGCGCAAATCCGCCCCAGCCGTTGCAGCAGGCCCAAGGGCTCCACTCGCGTCGGAAGGGAATGCTCACCGCAGATGTACGCCAACTCATCACGAATGGTATGATGGACTTTCGTGATGAACGTACAGCCTTGCTGCCGCGTGATCGGCCATGGAGTGAGGTTGTCCACGTTGCAATGCTCGAGATAGCCCAAGAGGAGGCCAAGCCAAAGGTTGGCGTGGAGGCGGAAGTCTGCCGTGGAGAGATGGACCCGGTCATTTGGACCACTTGGAGTGGCCTGGAGCCACAACGCCACACCACGGGAGCCCACGGCCCAACAGCGGCGCACAAGCATGCATCCGCACGCATTGGCATGGTGCGCCTCGCGCTGCTGCTGTGGTGGCCAGGAGCAGTGTGCCAATGCTGCGTCCCCTGTGGCCTGAATTTAGGAAGCACGGAGGTCATGGAAAGGATCTGAACTCAGCTGCTCATAAAGGTCAGCCGACGAGCCCAGCCGCAGCTCTGCTAGAGAAGGAAGGTGGCTTCGGATGATACCGGGAAGAAGGGTGACAGACTCAGTCCACGAGGGGCACAGCAGGGAGGTCGCTGTGGATGCTGGCAGGAGAGGGCCAACGAGTGCAATGAGGTCCGGTAACAGGCCCGCTGTAAAAAACACATACGCCAAGGGAGAACGAGGGCGTGCCCCGAGCAAGCAATAGCCACCGTCGCAGAAACGAAGTTGTAGCTGTTTGCGTGCAAGGGCCTGGAAATCACCCACACGTGAACGTGCTGGTGCCTTGCTGAGCCCCAAGATCCCCAACACTGCCGACCAAACCGCCGCATCAAACCCTACGTGCAAAGTGAGGCGGCCTTTAAGTCTGCACCACTCGAACCCTGTCCCGTGCCAAGAGAAGGCGAGCCGATAGACCAAGGAACGCCTCTCCTACCGCAATCGGCCGGACTCCCGCATCCTCTGAGTCGCCCTTCAAGATCGGAATATGGCGACTGTGCCCCAAGAGAAGAGCGACCTGTCCAGGCAACCCTCCGCCAATGATGACAGAGATGACATTCAGCAAAGCTTCCAGGCCCATGGCTGTCTCCAGCACAAAGTCGTGGAGCATGTCTGTAGTAAGGCCACAAGGAGCAACTCTGCGGTCAGCTCCTCGCCTAGTGCTGCATCCTTTGTTTAACATAGAGGGTTGAAAACTGGAAAGTGCATCAGCAAACTGCCAAAACGAGAACTCCATGCCAGGTCCAAAGTTTGAGCCTCATACCGTTGGGATAGGCGAAGCCTATCCCAATGGTATGAGTACAGTGCTTTACTCCGTCTGTATGAGGCAAGGCTGGCGGCTATGACTGTGTGTATCACGACGCCCGTTTAAAAAAAAATGCCCCTTTTCAAACGGGCGTTTTTATTCGGGCGTTTCCCGTTTTTTCCGGGGGGGGGGGGGGGGGGGGGGGGGGCGAACCTGGGCCTCCCAGTTCGCGACTCCCACCCCAGAAGAAAAAAGGGGGAGGGTGGATGTGTGGTTCACAATGAGTGATTGATGTGACTGAAACATGGAGGAGGACAATGGGTTGTTCATTGTTTTGTATGTATGTTGCACGAGAGTGGCTGCATACCTCTGTTTTTGCACCCCCCAAAAAAATCCCTCCCACTGATTTTGCCCCCCTCTTTTTGCCTCCCTTCAAACCCCCCTCCCCCCCCCCCTCCCAGACCACCCGTTTTGGGTGGTCTGATGAAAACGGGATTTTCACCCCTCACATGGCCCGAATAAAACGCACGTTTTATTCGGCCGAATTATTTCGGTGCCAGAATAAAATCAAGGTAGGTCTGAAGGCCAGGACGTCTGCCACGTCTGACAACAAGTATGTCAAGTAGCACAGGAGGCTTGCACGCAAAGGTCACATTGATGTTTGAAGCCTAACCTGCACTTGTGAAGGAAGGAAGTGGAGGAAGGAAGGAACAAAGGGAGGGAGGGAGGGAGGGAGGGAGAGAGAGAGAGGGAGGGAGGGAGGGAGGGAGGGAGAGAGAGAGAGGGAGGGAGGGAGGGAGGGAGGGAGAGAGAGAGAGGGAGGGAGGGAGGGAGGGAGGGAGAGAGAGAGAGGGAGGGAGGGAGGGAGGGAGGGAGAGAGAGAGAGGGAGGGAGGGAGGGAGGGAGGGAGAGAGAGAGAGGGAGGGAGGGAGGGAGGGAGGGAGAGAGAGAGAGGGAGGGAGGGAGGGAGGGAGGGAGAGAGAGAGAGGGAGGGAGGGAGGGAGGGAGGGAGAGAGAGAGAGGGAGGGAGGGAGGGAGGGAGGGAGAGAGAGAGAGGGAGGGAGGGAGGGAGGGAGGGAGAGAGAGAGAGGGAGGGAGGGAGGGAGGGAGGGAGAGAGAGAGAGGGAGGGAGGGAGGGAGGGAGGGAGAGAGAGAGAGGGAGGGAGGGAGGGAGGGAGGGAGAGAGAGAGAGGGAGGGAGGGAGGGAGGGAGGGAGAGAGAGAGAGGGAGGGAGGGAGGGAGGGAGGGAGAGAGAGAGAGGGAGGGAGGGAGGGAGGGAGGGAGAGAGAGAGAGGGAGGGAGGGAGGGAGGGAGGGAGAGAGAGAGAGGGAGGGAGGGAGGGAGGGAGGGAGAGAGAGAGAGGGAGGGAGGGAGGGAGGGAGGGAGAGAGAGAGAGGGAGGGAGGGAGGGAGGGAGGGAGAGAGAGAGAGGGAGGGAGGGAGGGAGGGAGGGAGAGAGAGAGAGGGAGGGAGGGAGGGAGGGAGGGAGAGAGAGAGAGGGAGGGAGGGAGGGAGGGAGGGAGAGAGAGAGAGGGAGGGAGGGAGGGAGGGAGGGAGAGAGAGAGAGGGAGGGAGGGAGGGAGGGAGGGAGAGAGAGAGAGGGAGGGAGGGAGGGAGGGAGGGAGAGAGAGAGAGGGAGGGAGGGAGGGAGGGAGGGAGAGAGAGAGAGGGAGGGAGGGAGGGAGGGAGGGAGAGAGAGAGAGGGAGGGAGGGAGGGAGGGAGGGAGAGAGAGAGAGGGAGGGAGGGAGGGAGGGAGGGAGAGAGAGAGAGGGAGGGAGGGAGGGAGGGAGGGAGAGAGAGAGAGGGAGGGAGGGAGGGAGGGAGGGAGAGAGAGAGAGGGAGGGAGGGAGGGAGGGAGGGAGAGAGAGAGAGGGAGGGAGGGAGGGAGGGAGGGAGAGAGAGAGAGGGAGGGAGGGAGGGAGGGAGGGAGAGAGAGAGAGGGAGGGAGGGAGGGAGGGAGGGAGAGAGAGAGAGGGAGGGAGGGAGGGAGGGAGGGAGAGAGAGAGAGGGAGGGAGGGAGGGAGGGAGGGAGAGAGAGAGAGGGAGGGAGGGAGGGAGGGAGGGAGAGAGAGAGAGGGAGGGAGGGAGGGAGGGAGGGAGAGAGAGAGAGGGAGGGAGGGAGGGAGGGAGGGAGAGAGAGAGAGGGAGGGAGGGAGGGAGGGAGGGAGAGAGAGAGAGGGAGGGAGGGAGGGAGGGAGGGAGAGAGAGAGAGGGAGGGAGGGAGGGAGGGAGGGAGAGAGAGAGAGGGAGGGAGGGAGGGAGGGAGGGAGAGAGAGAGAGGGAGGGAGGGAGGGAGGGAGGGAGAGAGAGAGAGGGAGGGAGGGAGGGAGGGAGGGAGAGAGAGAGAGGGAGGGAGGGAGGGAGGGAGGGAGAGAGAGAGAGGGAGGGAGGGAGGGAGGGAGGGAGAGAGAGAGAGGGAGGGAGGGAGGGAGGGAGGGAGAGAGAGAGAGGGAGGGAGGGAGGGAGGGAGGGAGAGAGAGAGAGGGAGGGAGGGAGGGAGGGAGGGAGAGAGAGAGAGGGAGGGAGGGAGGGAGGGAGGGAGAGAGAGAGAGGGAGGGAGGGAGGGAGGGAGGGAGAGAGAGAGAGGGAGGGAGGGAGGGAGGGAGGGAGAGAGAGAGAGGGAGGGAGGGAGGGAGGGAGGGAGAGAGAGAGAGGGAGGGAGGGAGGGAGGGAGGGAGAGAGAGAGAGGGAGGGAGGGAGGGAGGGAGGGAGAGAGAGAGAGGGAGGGAGGGAGGGAGGGAGGGAGAGAGAGAGAGGGAGGGAGGGAGGGAGGGAGGGAGAGAGAGAGAGGGAGGGAGGGAGGGAGGGAGGGAGAGAGAGAGAGGGAGGGAGGGAGGGAGGGAGGGAGAGAGAGAGAGGGAGGGAGGGAGGGAGGGAGGGAGAGAGAGAGAGGGAGGGAGGGAGGGAGGGAGGGAGAGAGAGAGAGGGAGGGAGGGAGGGAGGGAGGGAGAGAGAGAGAGGGAGGGAGGGAGGGAGGGAGGGAGAGAGAGAGAGGGAGGGAGGGAGGGAGGGAGGGAGAGAGAGAGAGGGAGGGAGGGAGGGAGGGAGGGAGAGAGAGAGAGGGAGGGAGGGAGGGAGGGAGGGAGAGAGAGAGAGGGAGGGAGGGAGGGAGGGAGGGAGAGAGAGAGAGGGAGGGAGGGAGGGAGGGAGGGAGAGAGAGAGAGGGAGGGAGGGAGGGAGGGAGGGAGAGAGAGAGAGGGAGGGAGGGAGGGAGGGAGGGAGAGAGAGAGAGGGAGGGAGGGAGGGAGGGAGGGAGAGAGAGAGAGGGAGGGAGGGAGGGAGGGAGGGAGAGAGAGAGAGGGAGGGAGGGAGGGAGGGAGGGAGAGAGAGAGAGGGAGGGAGGGAGGGAGGGAGGGAGAGAGAGAGAGGGAGGGAGGGAGGGAGGGAGGGAGAGAGAGAGAGGGAGGGAGGGAGGGAGGGAGGGAGAGAGAGAGAGGGAGGGAGGGAGGGAGGGAGGGAGAGAGAGAGAGGGAGGGAGGGAGGGAGGGAGGGAGAGAGAGAGAGGGAGGGAGGGAGGGAGGGAGGGAGAGAGAGAGAGGGAGGGAGGGAGGGAGGGAGGGAGAGAGGGAGGGAGGGAGGGGGGGGAGGGAGGGAGGGAAGGAGGGAGGGAGGGAGGAAGGGATGGAGGGAGGGAGGGAGAGGGGGAGGGATGGAGGGAGGGAGGGAGGGAGAAAGGGAGGGAGGAATGGATGGATGGATTGATGGAAGGAAGGAAGGGAGGAAGGAAAGAAGGAAGGAAGGATCGAAAGAAGGAAGGAAGGAAGGAAGGAAAGAAGGAAGGACTGAGACCATTTCATGTGAGCCAATCTCAGCGAAATTGCGGACAAGCAACTTCATAAATTACATTGATGCACCATGATACACAGACATGTGCAGATGGGTTTGCCTTCAAACTTTTGTCATGTGTTTGTCATCAGAAAGACATACACCCACTGGAGACTGCTGTTGTGAAATGCTTTGTGTTAGTTCGCACTGCTGCAGATTGCATGGTAGGTGCTTGCCATACAGCAGCCTCAAACCACGTTGTGCTGCAGACTTGCAGCAATTTGTTTGCGCATGCTCAGCTTTGCATAAACCAGGTAGGTCCAATGCATCTGCACTAAGATGCCATAGACAACCTGCGCCCTCACAGTCCTGTGCTTCATGCTCACAGAACTTGCCGGAGACAAACCCGGACCCTTTGGAGAGGCTGCGCTCAAACAACTTAAAGGGAGGATGCTGGGCATGAGGTTGGCATGCGGTGTGGCATCCTCAATTGGGGGCGACGGGAATCCACGAGTTTGGCAGCAGAGCCGTCAGGGTTGGATGCTACAATAGTGCCGCTCTTGGCCCAGCAGCTGTCTTTTGTGGGGATTTGACAGCAGTGTGCACTTATCCTCCCCTGTGGGCGGGAATCCATTGGCTTGTGGGCCTAGAGGCGGAAGTCAGGAGCAGAAAGGTGGAGACGGTCCTCTACACCCGTGGGAGTGGCCTACTGCTAAAGAGCGGCACCGCTGGACCCCACAGCCCAACACCTCCAAATCTACTCCTCGAAGGCCTCCGGAAACCATGTCTTTCCCTCCCTCATTCTCTGAAGGCGCTTGCAGTGGAAAAAGGACCGGCTCACCCTCTGGTAGATACTCCTCCCCAAGCGCTTCCTCAGAGCCTCCAATGAAGGAAGACTGGCGATGAAAATGGTCGGCAACTCTTCCGCTACCTCCTCCATGAGCGGACATAGAAGCTCCACCTCTCGGTAAACATGGAGGAAGGAGCCAAACAACTCCACCAAATATTGGAGCACGGCCGCAGACGAGCAGATGCAATCAAGATTAGGGTGGAAACATTGCGATACTCAGTGTTTTGGATATTGATGTTTCAGTAATTCAATGTTTCAATATCAAAATATTTTCGATACCACTAACCCTCGATGTTGCTCAGCACCGGTCAATATCTGCCAGATATTTAATTATTGCCAATATCACTTCAACAACCAACGCCGCAAACCAGGGCCTGAAAGTCCTTCAATGTTGACTTTGACTTCATGAGACAATTCCTTGCATCAAAATTGTCCATGGCTGCTGGGCCCTCTTGCTCTGTCAAATCTTTGTTTCATTGGTCCTCTTGGGGGCAAGGGAGGTTTATTGACATTTTTACTCTTGCACCTTTCTTATTTGCTTTTCTCTTCCAGCCTGTTGTCCTCTGGGTGGCGGCATTTCCCATTTTACCACATGGTTGTGCCGTTCCTAGGCGACATTGATTCTATGAATAATGTTTAAAAGTTCCTGAATAAAAGAACTGTCCAGATTGACCTCTCCAGCGACCCAAAAAGATGTCAGATTGTTGAAAAGGGAAGAGAAAAACGATATTGACATGTAACGTGTCGAAAGAAGGGGGCGCAGTCGCCTGGTTCCCTTGCTCAAGGGGGACACCGAGGAGGAGGGGGTTCGACCCATTGCCGTGGATGAGGCATTGTTCTGGCTGGCTGGTCGGGTCTTGCTGCTGCGGGATAAGGAGAAGATCACAAAGGCGTTGCAACCTTTGCAGTTTGGGGTGGGCGTGTCAGAAGGAGCGGCGCTGCTGGTGCGGGGTGTGCGGGCCATCTTGGGTGCGCATCCCTCGTTTTGGCTTCTCCGCCTTGACATTCGCAATGCTTTCAACGAGATTGAGCGCAACAGTGTGTTTGCGGCTGTGCGTGACATGGGTCTCGGTTCTTGGGTGCCTTTCTTGCAACAGTTCTACACGTCCCCTGGGCAGCTGCTGTTTTTCGGGGTGAGTGCGCCAGTTTGGAGTGTTCTACACGTCTTGGAGAGCCAGTGCGGGGTGCGGCAAGGTGACCCGTTGGGGCCTGTCCTCTTCGACTTGGCCCTTCTGCCAGTGTTGGAGGTGGGCGCGGCAGAGTTGCGTAGCCAACAGGAGCTGCGTTGGGGCACGTCCGGGCCTTCCAGGATGACACCACCATTTGCGCCGAGCCGGAGGCCTTGGCCAGGTGCTTCTCCTCCATAATCCGAGTGGCCAGCGACCAGGGGCTTCAGGTTCAGCCAAAGAAGTGTCTCTTATGGCGGCGGACGGGGGGGGGGGGGGGGGCCC
>SZWC01006717.1:67398-90891 GCA_023375785.1 Penium margaritaceum | reverse complement strand
AATTTGTGACTCGTATTATGAGTTGTCAGCGTTGACCACACACAGCGAATTTTTCTGGTCAAAGGCAGTACATATGCCTACTTTGGTCGGTCATTGTGCATGGTAGCCACACCGTGCTACTACTGGCTGAAGGTTTTTGTACTTGGTAGTTGAGAACCGATACTCCCATAGCATTGTTTCCTCTCCTGACCGTTTGTGAGTCGTGTTATGGTTGGGCAACGTTGACCACCCATATTGAAATTCTCTGGTCATGATCAGTGACATATGCCTAGTTTGGTTGTTTGGTGTGCATATTGGCCACACCGTGCCACTACGTATTGAAGTTCTTTGTCCTTTATAGTCATTACATAGGCTTCCCAAACCATTGTCTCTCCCGCTGATCATTTGTGACTCGTGTTATGAGTTGTCAATGTTGACCACACATAGTGGACTTATTCAGTCGTAGTCAGTGACGTATGCATCCTTTGGTTGGTCACTGTGCACGCTATCCATACCGTGCCACTGCTTGTTGAAGGTCTTTGTACTTGCTAGTTGATAACTAGTGTTCCCAACCCATTGTTTTCCCCTCTGACCATTTGTGACTCGTGTTATGGTTGGTCAACGTTGACCACCCATATTGAAATTCTCTGGTCATGATCAGTGACATATGCCTAGTTTGGTTGTTTGGTGTGCATATTAGCCACACCGTGCCACTACGTATTGAAGTTCTTTGTCCTTTATAGTCATTACATAGGCTTCCCAAACCATTGTCTCTCCCGCTGATCATTTGTGACTCGTGTTATGAGTTGTCAATGTTGACCACACATAGTGGACTTATTCAGTCGTAGTCAGTGACGTATGCATCCTTTGGTTGGTCACTGTGCACGCTATCCATACCGTGCCACTGCTTGTTGAAGGTCTTTGTACTTGCTAGGTGATAACTATTGTTCCCAACCCATTGTTTTCCCCTCTGACCATTTGTGACTCGTGTTATGCGTTTTCAACGTTGACCACATGAAGTGAAAACTGTCGGTCATGGTTAGTGACATATGCATACTTTGGTTGGTCACTGTGCATTGAAGCCACATTGTGCCACTACTAATTGAAGGTATTTGTACTTGCTAGTCAATAACTAGTATTCAAAAACCATTATCTTCCACCCTGACCATTTGTGACTCGTGTTATGAGTTGTCAAGGTATACCACACTTAGTGACATTATTTGGTCATGGTCAGTGACATATGCCTACTTTGGTTGGTCATCGTGCATGGTCTCCACACTGTGCCACAACGTATTGAAGCCCCTTGTGCTTGCTATTTGCAACCTGGTGTTCCCAAACCATTGTTTCCCCCTCTGACTATGTGTGACTCGTATTATGAGTTGTCAACGTTGACCACACACAGCGGATTTCTTTGGTCAAAGGTAGTACATATGCCAACTTTGGTCGGTCGTTGTGCATGGTAGCCACACCGTGCTACTACTGACTGACGGTCGTTGTACTTGTTAGTTGAGAACCGATACTCCCATAGCATTGTTTTCTATCCTGACCGTTTGTGACTCGTGTTATGGTTGGTCAATGTTGACCACCCATGTTGAAATTCTCTGGTCATGATCAGTGACATATGCCTAGTTTGGTTGTTTGGTGTGCATATTAGCCACACCATGCCACTGCGTATTGAAGTTCTTTGTCCTTTATAGTCAATACATAGGCTTCCCAAACCATTGTCTCTCCCTCTGACCATTTGTGACTCGTGTTATGAGTTGTCAATGTTGACCACACATAGTGGACTTATTTGGTCGTAGTCAGTGACGTATGCATCCTTTGGTTGGTTACTGTGCACTATAGCCATACCGTGTCATTTCTTGTTGAAGGTATTTGTACTTGATAGTTCATAACTAGTGTTCCAAACCCATTGTTTTCCCCTCTGACCATTTGTGACTCGTGTTATGTGTTTTCAACGTTGACCACATGAAGCAAGATTTGTTGGTCATGGTTAGTTACATATGCATACTTTGGTTGCTCACTGTGCATTGAAGCCTCATTGTGCGACTACATAATGAAGGTATTTGTACTTGCTAGTCGATAACTAGTATTCACAAACCATTATCTTCCACCCTGACCATTTGTGACTCGTGTTACAAGTTTTCAAAGTTCACCATACTTAGTGACATTATTTGGTCATGGTCAGTGATATATGCCTACTTTGGTTGGTCATTGTGCATGGTCTCCACACCGTGCCACAGCATATTAAAGCCCCTTGTGCTTGCTATTTGATGCTTGGTGTTCCCAAACCATTGTTTCCCCCTCTGACCATTTGTGAATCGCATTATGAGTTGTCAACGTTGACCACACACCGCCGATTTCTTTGGTCAAAGGCAGTACATATGCCTAGTTTGGTCAGTCATCGTGCATGGTAGCCACACCGTGCTACTACAGACTGAATGTCGTTGTACTTGGTAGTTGAGAACCAATATTCCCATATCATTGTTTCCTCTCTTGACCGTTTGTGACTCGTGTTATGGTTGGTCAAAGTTGACCACCCATATTGAAAATCTCTGGTCATGATCAATGACATGTTCCTAGTTTGGTTGTTTGGTGTGCATATTGGCCACACCGTGCCACTACGTATTGAATTTCTTTGTCCTTTCTAGTCAATACATAGGCTTTCCAAACCATTGTCTCTCCCTCTGACCATTTGTGACTCGTGTTATGAGTTGTCAATGTTGACCACACATAGTGGACTTATTCGGTTGTAGTCCGTGACGTATGCATCTTTTGGTTGGTCACTATGCACGCTAGCCATACCATGCCACTTCTTATTGAAGGTCTTTGTACTTGCTACTTGATAGCTAGTGTTCCCAACGCATTGTTTTCCCCTCTGACCATTTGTGACTCGTGTTATGCGTTTTCAACGTTGACCACGTGAAGTGAAATTTGTTGGTCATGGTTAGTGACACATTTATAATTTGGTTGGTCATTGTGCATTGAAGCCACATTGTGCCACTACATATTGAAGGTATTTGTACTTGCTAGTTGATAACTAGTATCCACAATTCATTATCTTCCACGCTGACCATTTGTGACTCGTATTATGAGTTGTCAAAGTTTACCACACTTGGTGACATTATTTGGTCATGGTCAGTGACATATGCCTACTTTGGTTGGTCATCGTGCATGGTCTCCACACCGTGCCACGTCGTATTGAAGCCCCTTGTGCTTGCTATCTGATACCTGGTGTTCCCAAACCATTGTTTCCCCCTCTGACCATTTGTGACTGGTATTATGAGTTGTCAACGTTGACCACACACAGCGGATTTCTTTAGTCAAAGGTAGTACATATGCCTACTTTGGTCGGACTTTGTGCATGGTAGCCACACCGTGCTACTACTCACTGACGGTCGTTGTACTTGGTAGTTGAGAACCGATATTACCATAGCATTGTTTTCTCTGCTGACCGTTTGTGACTCACGTTATGGTTGGTCAATGTTGACCACCCATATTGAAATACTCCGGTCATGATCAGTGACATATGCCTAGTTTGGTTGTTTGGTGTGCATATTAGCTACACCGTGCCACTACGTATTGAAGTTCTTTGTCCTTTCTAGTCAATACATTGGCTTCCCAGACAATTGTCTCTCCCTCTGACCATTTGTGACTCGTGTTATGAGTTGTCAATGTTGACCACACATAGTGGACTTATTCAGTCGTAATCAGTGATTTATGCATTCTTTTGTTGGTCACTGTGCACGCTAGCCATACCGTGCCTCTGCTTGTTGAAGGACTTTGTACTTGCTAGTTGATAACTAGTGTTCCCAACCCATTGTTTTCCCCTCTGACCATTTGTGACTTGTGTTATGCGTTTTCAACATTGACCACATGAAGTGAATTTTTTCGGTCATGGTTAGTGACATATGCATACTTTTGTTGGTCACTGTGCATTGAAGCCACATATTGCCACTACAAATTTAAGGTATTTGTACTTGCTAGTCGATAACTAGTATCCACAAACCATTATCTTCCACCCTGACTATTTGTGACTCGTGTTATGAGTTGTCAAAGTTTACCACAATTAGTCACATTATTTGGTCATGGTCAGTGACATATGCCTACTTTGGTTGGTCATCGTGCATGGTCTCCACACCGTGCCACAGTGTATTGAAGCCCCTTGTGCTTGCTATTTGATACCTGGTGCTCCCAAACCATTGTTTCACCCTCTTACCATTTGTGACTCTTATTGTGAGTTGTCAACGTTGACCACACACAGCGGATTTCTTTGTTCAAAGGTAGTACATATGCCTAGTTTGGTTGGTCATTGTGCATTGTAGCCACGCCGTGCTACTACTGACTGACGGTCCTTGTACTTGGTAGTTGAGAACCAAATATCCCATAGCATTGTTTTCTATCCTGACCGTTTGTGACTCGTGTTATGGTTGGTCAATGTTGACCACCCATATTGAAATTCTCTGGTCATGATCAGTGACATATGCCTAGTTTGGTTGTTTGGTGTGCATATTAGCCACACCGTGCCACTACGTATTGAAGTTCTTTGTCCTTTCTAGTCAATACATTGGCTTCCCAAACCATTGTCTCTCCCTCTGACCATTTGTGACTCGTGTTATGAGTTGTCAATGTTGACCACACATAGTGGACTTATTCGGTCGTAGTCAGTGACGTATGCATCCTTTGGTTGGTTACTTTGCACGCTAGCCAAACCGTGTCACTACTTGTTGAAGGTATTTGTACTTGCTAGTTGATAACTAGTGTTCCAAATCCATTATTTTCCCCTCAGACCATTTGTGACTCGTGTTATGTGTTTTCAACGTTGACCACATGAAGTGAAATTTGTTGGTCATGATTAGTGACATATTCAAACTTTGGTTTCTCACTGTGCATTGAAGCATCATTTTGCCACTACATAATGAAGGTATTTGTACTTGCTAGTCGATAACTAGTATTCACAACCCATTATCTTCCACCCTGACCATTTGTGACTCGTGTTATGAGTTGTCAAAGTTCACCACACCAAAGACATTATTTGGTCATGGTCAGTGACATATGCCTACTTTGGTTGGTCATCGTGCATGGTCTCCACACCGTGCCACAGCGTATTGAAGCCCCTTGTGCTTGCTATTTGATACTTGGTGTACCCGAACCATTGTTTCACCCTCTGACCATTTGTGAATCGCATTATGAGTTGTCAACGTTGACAACACACCGCGGATTTCTTTGGTCAAAGGCAGTACATATGCCTACTTTGGTCGGTCATTGTGCACGGTAGCCACACTGTGCTACTACAGACTGAATGTCGTTGTACTTGGTAGTTGAGAACCGATATTCCCATATCATTGTTTCATCTCCTGACCGTTTGTGACTCGTGTTATGGTTGGTCAATGTTGACCACCCATATTGAAAATCTCTGGTCATGATCAATGACATATGCCTAGTTTGGTTGTTTGGTGTGCATTTTAGCCACACCGTGCCACTACGTGTTGAATTTCTTTGTCCTTTCTAGTCAATACATAGGCTTCCCAAACCATTGTCTCTCCCTCTGACCATTTGTGACTCGTGTTATGAGTTGTCAATGCTGACCACACATAGTGGACTTATTCGAACGTAGTCCGTGACATATGCATCCTTTCGTTGGTCACTGTGCACGCTAGCCATACCGTGCCACTGCTTGTTGAAGGTCTTTGTACTTGCTAGTTGATATCTAGAGTTCCCAACACATTGTTTTTCCCTCTGACCATTTGTGACTCGTGTTATGCGTTTTCAACGTTGACCACATGAAGTGAAATTTGTTGGTCATGGTTAGTGACATATGCATACTTTAGTTGGTCACTGTGCATTGAAGCCACATTCTGCCACTACATATTGAAGGTATTTGTACTTGCTAGTCGATAAATAGTATTCACAAACCATTATCTTCCACACTGACCATTTGTGACTCGTGTTATGAGTTGTCAAAGTTAACCACACTTGGTGGCATTATTTGGTCATGGTCAGTGACATATGCCTACTTTGGTTGGTCATCGTGCATGGTCTCCACACCGTGCCACAGCGTATTGAAGCTCCTTGTGCTTGCTATTTGATACTTGGTGTTCTTAAACAATTGTTTCCCCCTCTGACCATTTGTGACTCGTAGTCTGAGTTGTCAACGTTGACCACACACAGCGGATTTCTTTGGTCAAAGGCAGTACATATGCCTAGTTTGATCGGTCATTGTGCATGGTAGCCACACCGTGCTACTACTGACTGAAGGTCGTTGTACTTGGTAGTTGAGAACCGATATTCCCATAGCATTGTTTCCTCTCCTAACCGTTTGTGAGTCGTGTTATGGTTGGTCAACGTTGACCACCCATATTAAAACTCTCTGGTCATGATCAGTGACATATGCCTAGTTTGGTTGTTTGGTGTGCATATTAGCCACACCGTGCCACTACGTAATGAAGTTCTTTGTCCTTTCTAGTCAATACATAGGCTTCCCAAACCATTGTCTCTCCCTCTGGTCATTTGTGACTCGTGTTATGAGTGGTCAATATTGACCACACATGGTGGACTTATTCGGTCGTAATCAGCAACGTATGCATCCTTTGGTTGGTCACTGTGCACACTAGTCATACCGTGCCACTGCTTGTTGAAGGTCTTTGAACTTGCTAGTTGATAACTAGTGTTCCCAACCTTTTTTTTTTCCTCTGACCATTTGTGACGCGTGTTATGCGTTTTCAACGTTGACCACATGAAGTGAAATTTGTTGGTCATGGTTAGTGACATATGCATAATTTGGTTGGTCACTGTGCATTGAAGCCACATAGTGCCACTACATATTGAAGGTATTTGTACTTGCTAGTCGATAACAAGTATTCACAAACCATTATCTTCCACCCTGACCATTTTTGACAAGTGTTATGAGTTGTCAAAGTTTACCATACTTAGTGACATTATTTGGTCATGGTCAGTGAGACATGCCTACTTTGGTTGGTCATCGTGCATGGTCTCCACACCGTGCCACAGCGTATTGAAGCCCCTTGTGCTTGCTATTTGATACCTCGTGTTCCCAAACCATTGGTTCCCCTTCTGACCATTTGTGACTCGTATTATGAGTTGTCAACGTTGACCACACACAGCGGATTTCTTTGTTCAAAGGTAGTACATATGCCTACTTTGGTCGGTCATTGTGCATGGTAGCCACACCGTGCTACTACTGACTGATGGTCGTTATACTTGGTAGTTGAGAACCGAATTTCCCATAGCATTGTTTTCTATCCTGATCGTTTGTGACTCGTGTTATGGTTGGTCAATGTTGCCCACCCATATTGAAATTATCTGGTCATGATCAGTGACATATGCCTAGTTTGGTTGTTTGGTGTGCATATTAGTCACACCGTGCCACTACGTATTGAAGTTCTTTGTCCTTTCTAGTCAATACATTGGCTTCCCAAACCATTGTCTCTCCCTTTGACCATTTGTGACTCGTGTTATGAGTTGTCAATGTTGACCACACATAGTGGACTTATTCGGTCTTAGTCAGTGTTGTATGCATCCTTTGGTTGGTTACTGTGCATGCTAGCCAAACCGTGTCACTGCTTGTTGAAGGTATTTGTACTTACTAGTTGATAACTTGTGTTCCGAATCCATTGTTTTCCCCTCCGAACATTTGTGACTCGTGTTATGTGTTTTCAACGTTGACCACATGAAGTGAAAATTGTTGGTCATGGTTAGTGACATATGCATACCTTGGTTGCTCTCTGTGCATTGAAGCCTCATTGTGCGACTCCATAATGAAGGTATTTGTACTTGCTTGTCGATAACTAGCATTCACAAACCATTATATTCCACCCTGACCATTTGTGACTCGTGTTATGAGTTGTCAAAGTTCACCACACTTAGTGACATTATTTGGTCATGGTCAGTGACATATGCCTACTTTGGTTGGTCATCATGCATGGTCTCCACACCGTGCTACAGCGTATTGAAGCCCCTTCTGCTTGCTATTTGATACTTGGTGTTCCCAAACCATTGTTTCACCCTCTTACCATTTGTGAATCGCATTATGAGTTGTCAACGTTAACCACACACAGCGGATTTCTTTGGTCAAAGGCAGTACATATGCCTAGTTTGGTCGGTCACTGTGCATGGTAGCCACACCGTGCTACTACAGACTGAATGTTGTTGTAATTGGTAGTTGAGAACCGATATTCCCATATCATTGTTTCCTCTCCTGACCGTTTGTGACTCGTGTTATTGTTGGTCAATGTTGACCACCCATATTGAAAATCTCTGGTCATGATCAATGACATATGCCTAGTTTGGTTGTTTGGTGTGCATATTAGCCATACCGTGCCACTACGTGTTGAATTTCTTTGTCCTTTCTAGTCAATACATAGGCTTCCCAAACCATTGTCTCTCCCTCTGACCATTTGTGACTCGTGTTATGAGTTGTCAATGCTGACCACACATAGTGGACTTATTCGGTCGTAGTCCGTGACGTATGCATCCTTTGGTTGGTCACTGTGCACGCTAGCCATACCGTGCCACTGCTTGTTGAAGGTCTTTGTACTTGCTACTTGATATCTAGAGTTCCCAACGCATTGTTTTCCCCTCTGACCATTTGTGACTCGTGTTATGCGTTTTCAACGTTGACCACATGAAGTGAAATTTGTTGGTCATGGTTAGTGACATATGCGTAGTTTGGTTGGTCACTGTGCATTGAAGCCACATTCTGCCACTACATATTGAAGGTATTTGTACTTGCTAGTCGATAGATAGTATTCACAAACCATTATCTTCCACACTGACCATTTGTGACTCGTGTTATGAGTTGTCAAAGTTAACCACACTTGGTGACATTATTTGGTCATGGTCAGTGACATATGCCTACTTTGGTTGGTCATCGTGCATGGTCTCCACACCGTGCCACAGCGTATTGAAGCCCCTTGTGCTTGCTATTTGATACTTGGTGTTCCCAAACAATTGTTTCCCCCTCTGACCATTTGTGACTCGTGTTATGGTTGGTCAACGTTGACCAACCTTAACACGACTCACAAACGGTCAGGAGAGGAAACAATGCTATGAGAATATCGGTTCTCAACTACCAAGTACAACGACCTTCAATCAGTAGTAGCACGGTGTGGCTATCATGCACAATGACCGATCAAACTAGGCATATGTCACTGATCATGACCAGAGAATTTCAATATGGGTGGTCAACGTTGACCAACCTTAACACGACTCACAAACGGTCAGGAGAGGAAACAATGCTATGAGAATATCGGTTCTCAACTACCAAGTACAACGACCTTCAATCAGTAGTAGCACGGTGTGGCTATCATGCACAATGACCGATCAAACTAGGCATATGTCACTGATCATGACCAGAGAATTTCAATATGGGTGGTCAACGTTGACCACCCATATTGAAATTCTCTGGTCATGATCAGTGACATATGCCTAGTTTGGTTGTTTGGTGTGCATATTAGCCACACCGTGCCACTACGTATTGAAGTTCTTTGTCCTTTCTAGTGAATACATAGGCTTCCCAAACCATTGTCTCTCCCTCTGGTCATTTGTGACTCGTGTTATGAGTTGTCAATGTTGACCACACATGGTGGAATTATTGGGTCGTAGTCAGCAACGTATGCATCCTTTGGTTGGTCACTATGCACGCTAGTCATACAGTGCCACTGCTTGTTGAAGGTCTTTGTACTTGCTAGTTGATAACTAGTGTTCCCAACCGTTTTTTTTTTCCTCTGACCAGTTGTGACGCGTGTTATGTGTTTTCAACGTTGACCACATGAAGTGAAATTTGTTGGTCATGGATAGTGATATATGCATACTTTGGTTGGTCACTGTGCATTCAAGCCACAGTGTGCCACTACATATTGAAGGTATTTGTACTTGCTAGTTGATAACTAGTATTCACAAACCATTGTCTTCCACCAAGACCATTTGTAACTCGTGTTATGAGTTGTCAAAGTTTACCACACTTAGTGACATTATTTGGTCATGGTTAGTGACATATGCCTACTTTGGTTGGTCATCGTGGATGGTCTCCACACCGTGCCACAGCGTATTGAAGCCCCTTGTGCTTGCTATTTGGTACCTGGTGTTCCCGAACCATTGTTTCCCCCCCTGACCATTTGTGACTCGTATTATGAGTTGTCAACGTTGACCACACACAGTGGATTTCTTTGGTCAAAGGCAGTACATATGCCTAGTTTGGTCAGTCATTGTGCATTGTAGCCACACCGTGCTACTACTGACTGACGGTCCTTGTACTTGGTAGTTGAGAACCCATATCCCCATAGCATTGTTTCCTCTCCTGACCGTTTGTGACTCGTGTTATGGTTGGTCAACGTTGACCACCCATATTGAGATTCTCTGGTCATGATTAGTGACATATGCCTAGTTTTGTTGTTTGGTGTGCATATTAGCCACACTGTGCCACTAAGTATTGAAGTTCGTTGTTCTTTCTAGTCAATACATAGGCTGCCCAAACCATTGTCTCTCCCTCTGACCATTTGTGACTCGTGTTATGAGTTGTCAATGTTGACCACACATAGTGGACGTATTCTGTCGTAGTCAGTGACGAATGCATCCTTGGGTTGGTCACTGTGCACGCTAGCCATACCGTGCCACTGCTTGTTGAAGGTCTTTGTACTTGCTGGATGATACCTAGTGTTCACAACCCATTGTTTCCCACTCTGACCATTTGTGAGTCATGTCATGCGTTTTCAACGTTGACCACATGAAGTGAAATTTGTTGGTCATGGTTAGTGACATATGCATACTTTGGTTGGTCACTGTGCATTGAAGCCACATTGTGCCAGTACATATTGAAGATGTTTGTACTTGCTAGCCGATAACTAGTATTCACAAACAATTATCTTCCACCCTGACCACTAGTGACTCATGTTATGAGTTGTCAAAGTTTACCACTTTTTGTGGCATAATTTGGTCATGGTTTGTGACATATGCCTACTTCTGTTCGTCATCATGCATGGTCTCCACACCGTACCACAACGTATTGAAGCCCCTTGTGCTTGCTATTTGATACCTGGTGGTCCCAAACCATTGCTTTCCCCTATGAGAATTTGTGACTTCTATTATGAGTTGTCAACGTTGACTACACACAACAGATTTCTTTGCTCAAAGGCAGCATATATGCCTACTTTGGTCGGTCATTGTGCATGGTAGCCACACCGTGCTACTACTTATTGACGGTCGTTGTACTTGGTAGTTGAGAACCAATATTCCCATAGCAGTGTTTCCTCTCCTGACCGTTTGTGACTCGTGTTATGGTTGGTCAACGTTGACCACCCATATTGAAATTCTCTGGTCATGATCAGTGACATATGCCTAGTTTGGTTGTTTGGTGTGCATATTAGCCACACCGTGCCACTACATATTGAAGTTCTTTGTCCTTTCTAGTCAATACATAGGCTTCCCAAACCATTGTCTCTCCCTCTGACCATTTGTGACTCGTGTTATGACATGTCAATGTTGACCACACATGGTGGACTTATTCGGTCGTAGTCAGTGACGTATGCATTATTTGGTTGGTCACTGTGCACGCTAGCCATACCGTGACACTGCCTGTTGAAGGTCTTTGTACTTGCTAGTTGATAACTAGTGTTCCCAACGGATTGTTTTCCCCTCTGACCATTTGTGACTCGTGTTATGTGTTTTCAACGTTGACCACATGATGTGAAATTTGTTGGTCATGGTTAGTGACATATGCATTCTTTGGTTGGTCACTGTGCATTGAAGCCACATTGTGCGACTACAAATTTAAGGTATTTGTACTTGCTAGTCAATAACTAGTATTCACAGACCATTGTCTTCCACCCTGACCATTTGTGACTCGTGTTATGGGCTGTCAAAGTTTACCACACTTAGTGACATTATTTGGTCATGGTCAGTGACATATGCCTACTTTGGTTGGTCATCGTGCATGGTCTCCACACCGTGCCATAGCGTATTGAAGGCCCTTGTGCTTGCTATTTGATACCTGGTGTTCCCAAACCATTGTTTCCCCCTCTGACCATTTGTGACTCGTATTATGAGTTGTCAACGTTGCCCACACACAGCGGATTTCTTTGGTCAAAGGTAGTACATATGCCTACTTTGGTCGGCCATTGTGCATGGTAGCCACACCGTGCTACTACTGACTGACGATCGTCGTACTTGTTAGTTGAGAACCGATATTCCCATGGCATTGTTTCCTCTCCTGACCGTTTGTGACTCGTGTTATGGTTGGTCAATGTTGACCACCCATATTGAACATCTCTGGTAATGATCAGTGACATATGCCTAGTTTGGTTGTTTGGTGTGCATATTAGCTATACCGTGCCACTACGTATTGAAGTTCTTTGTCCTTTCTAGTGAACACACTGGCTTCCCAAACCATTGTCTCTCCCTCTGACCATTTGTGACTCGTGTTATGAGTTGTCAATGTTGACCACACATAGTGGACTTATTTGGTCGTAGTCAGTGACGTATGCATCCTTTGGTTGGTCAATGTGCACGCTAGCCATACCGTGCCACTGCTTGTTGAAGGTCTTTGTACTTGCTAGTTGATAACTAGTGTTTCCAACCCATTGTTTTCCCCTCTGACCATTTGTGACTCGTGTTATGAGTTGTCAATGTTGACCACACATAGTGGACTTATTTGGTCGTAGTCAGTGACGTATGCATCCTTTGGTTGGTCAATGTGCACGCTAGCCATACCGTGCCACTGCTTGTTGAAGGTCTTTGTACTTGCTAGTTGATAACTAGTGTTTCCAACCCATTGTTTTCCCCTCTGACCATTTGTGACTCGTGTTGTGAGTTTTCAACATTGACCACATGAAGTGAACTCATTTCGTCATGTTCAGTGACATATGCATACTTTGGTTGGTCACTGTGCATTGAAGCCACATTTTGTCACTACATATTGAAGGCATTTGTACTTGCTTGACGATAACCAGTATCCACAAACCATTATCTTCCACCCTGACCATTAGTGACTCGTGTTATGAGTTGTCAAAGTTTACCATACTTGGTGACATTACTTGGTCATGGTTAGTGACATATGCCTACTTTGGTTGGTCATCGTGCATGGTCTCCACACCGTGTCACAATGTATTGGAGCCCCTTGTGCTTGCTATTTGATACCTGGTGTTTTCAAACCATTGTTTTTCCCTCTGACCATTTGTGACTCGTATTATGAGTTGTCAACGTGGACCACACACAGCGGATTTCTTTGGTCAAAGGCAGTACATATGCCTACTTTGGTCGGTCATTGTGCATGGCACCCACACCGTGCTACTACTGACTGAAGGTCATTGTACTTGGTAGTTGAGAACCCACATTCCCATAGCATTGTTTCCTTTCCTGACCGTTCGTGACTCGTGGTATGGTTAGTCAACGTCGACCACCCATATTGAAATTCTCTGGTCTTGATCAGTGACATGTGCCTAGTTTGGTTGTTTCGTGTGCATATTAGCCACACCGTGCAACTACGTATTGAAGTTCTTTGTCCTTTCTAGTCAATACGTAGGCTTCCCAAACCATTGTCTCTCCCTCTGGACATTTGTGACTCGTGTTATGAGTTGTCAACGTTGACCACACATAGTGGACTTCTTCGGTCGTAGTCAGTGACGTATGCATCCTTTGGTTGGTCACTGTGCACGCTAGCCATACTGTGCCACTGCTTGTTGAAGGTCTTTAAACTTGCAGGTTGATAACTAGTGTTCACAACCCATTTTTTCCCCCTCTGACCATTTGTGAATCTTTTTATGCGTTTTCAACATTGACCACATGAAGTGAAATTTGTTGGTCATGGTTAGTGACATGTGCATACGTTTGTTGGTCACTGTGCATTGAAGCCACATTGTGCCACTACATATTGAAGGTGTTTGTACTTGCTAGTCGATAACTAGTATTCACAAACCATTTGCGTCCACCCTGACCATTTGTGACTCGTGTTATGACTTGTCAAAGTTTACCACACTTAGTGGCATTATTTGGTCATGGTTTGTGACATGTGCCTACTTTGCTTGGTCATCGTGCATAGTCTCCACACCGTACCACAACGTATTGAAGCTTCTTGTGCTTGCTATTTGATACCTGGTGTTCCCAAACCATTGCTTCCCCCTCTACGCATTTGTGACTCGTATTATGAGTTGTCAACGTTGACCACACACAGCGGATTTCTTTGCTCAAAGGCAGCATATATACCTACTTTGGTCGGACATTGTGCATGGTAGCCACACCGTGCTACTACTGATTGAAGGTCGTTGTACTTGGTAGTTGAGAACCAATATTCCCATAGCAGTGTTTCCTCTCCTGACCGTTTGTGACTCGTGTTATGGATGGTCAATGTTGACCACCCATATTGAAATTCTCTGGTCATGATCAGTGATATATGCCTGGTTTGGTTGTTTGGTGTGCATATTAGCCACACCGTGCCACTACGTATTGAAGTTCTTTGTCCTTTCTAGTCAGTACATAGGCTTCTCAAACCATTGTCTCTCCCTCTGACCATTTGTGACTCGTGTTATGATATGTCAATGTTGACCACACATAGTGGACTTATTTGGTCGTAGTCAGTGACGTATGCATTCTTTGGTTGGTCACTGTGCACGCTAGCCATACCGTGGCACTGCCTGTTGAAGGTCTATGTACTTGCTAGTTGATAAGTATTGTTCCCAACGGATTGTTTTCCCCTCTGACCATTCGTGACTCGTGTTATGCATTTTCAACGTTGACCACATCAAGTGAAATTTGTTGGTCATGGTTAGTGACATATGCATACTTTGGTTGGTCACTGTGCATTGAAGCCACATTGTGCGACTACAAATTTAAGGTATTTGTACTTGCTAGTCAATAACTAGTATTCACAAACCATTGTCTTCCACCCTGACCATTTGTGACTCGTGTTATGGGCTGTCAAAGTTTACCACACTCAGTGACATTATTTGGTCATGGTCACTGACATATGCCTACTTTGGTTGGTCATCGTGCATGGTCTCCACATCGTGCCACAGCGTATTGAAGGCCCTTGTGCTTGCTATTTGATACCTGGTGTTCCCAAACCATTGTTTCCTCCTCTGACCATTTGTGACTCGTACTATGAGTTGTCAACGTTGACCACACACAGCGGATTTCTTTGGTCAAAGGTAGTACATATGCCTACTTTGGTCGGCCATTGTGCATGGTAGCCACACCGTGCTACTACTGACTGACGGCGTTGTACTTGTTAGTTAAGAACCGATATTCCCATGGCATTGTTTTTTCTCCTGACCGTTTGTGACTCGTGTTATGGTTGGTCAATGTTGACCACCCATATTGAACATCTCTGGTCATGATCAGTGACATATGCCTAGTTTGGTTGTTTGGTGTGCATATTAGCCACACCGTGCCACTGCGTATTGAAGTTCTTTGTCCTTTCTAGTCAATACATTAGCTTCCGAAACCATTGTCTCTCCCTCTGACCATTTGTGACTCATGTTATGATTTTTCAATGTTGACCACACATAGTGGACTTATTTGGTCGTAGTCAGTGACGTATGCATTCTTTGGCTGGTCACTGTGCACGCTAGCCATACCGTGGCACTGCCTGTTGACTGTCTTTGTACTTGCTAGTTGATAACTATTGTTCCCAACGGATTGTTCTCCCCTCTGACCATTTGTGACTCGTGTTATGTGTTTTCAACGTTGACCACATCAAGTGAAATTTGTTGGTCATTGTTAGTGACATATGCATACTTTGGTTGGTCACTGTCCATTGAAGCCACATTGTGCGACTACAAATTTCAGGTATTTGTACTTGCTAGTCGATTACAAGTATTCACAACCCATTATCTTCCACCCTGACCATTTGTGACTCGTGTTATGAGTTGTCAAAGTTTACCACACTTAGTGACATTATTTGGTCATGGTTAGTGACATATGCATACTTTGGTTGGTCATTGTGCATGGTCTCCACACTGTGCCACAATGTATTGAAGCCCCTTGTGCTTGCTATTTGATACCTGGTGTTCCCAAACCATTGTTTCCCCCTCTGACCATTTGTGACTTGTATTATGAGTTGTCAACGTTGACCACACACAGCGGATTTCTTTGGTCAACGGCAGTACATATGCCTACTTTGGTTGGTCATCGTGCATGGTCTCCACACCGTGCCACAACGTATTGAAGCCCCTTGTGCTTGCTATTTGATACCTGGTGTTCCCAAACCATTGTTTCCCCCTCTGACCATTTGTGACTTGTATTATGAGTTGTCAACGTTGACCACACACAGCGGATTTCTTTGGTCAACGGCAGTACATATGCCTACTTTGGTCGGTCATTGTGCATTGTACCCACACCGTGCTACTACTGACTGAAGGTCATTGTACTTGGTAGCTCATAACCCATATTCCCATAGCATTGTTTCCCCTCCTGACCGTTTATGACTCGTGTTATGGTTGGTCAACGTCGACCACCCATATTGAAATTTCTGGTATTGATCAGCGACATATGCCTACTTTGGTTGTTTTGTGTGCATATTAGCCACACCGTGCAACTACGTATTGAAGTTCTTTGTCCTTTCTAGTCAATACGTAGGCATCCCAAACCATTGTCTCTCCCTGTGATCATTTGTGACTCGTGTTATAAGTTGTCAACGTTGACCACACATAGTGGACTTATTCGGTCGTAGTCAGTGACGTCTGCATCCTTTGGTTGGTCACTTTGCACGCTAGCCATACCGTGGCACTGCTTGTTGAAGGTATTTGTACTAGCAGGTTGATAACTAGTGTTCACAACCCATTGTTTCCCCCTCTGACCATTTGTGAATCGTGTTATGCGTTTTCAACGTTGACCACATGAAGTGAAATTTGTTGGTCATGGTTAGTGACCTATGCATACTTTAGTTGGTCACTGTGCATTGAAGCCACATTGTGCCACTACATATTGTAGGTGTTTGTAATTGCTAGACGATAACTAGTATTCACAAACCATTATCTTCCACCGTGACCATTTGTGGCTCGTGTTATGAGTTGTCAAAGTTTACCACACTTAGTGGCACTATTTGGTCATGGTTTGTGACATGTGCCTACTTTGGTTGGTCATCGTGCATGGTCTCCACACCGTACCACAACGTATTGAAGCCCCTTTGTGCTTGCTATTCGATACGTGGTGTTCCCAAACCATTGCTTCCCCCTCTGAGCATTTGTTACTCGTATTATGAGTTGTCAACGTTGACCACACACAGCGGATTTCTTTGCTCAAAGGCAGCATATATACCTACGTTGGTTGGTCATTGTGCATGGTAGCCACACTGTGCTACTACTGATTGACGGTCGTTGTACTTGGTAGTTGAGAACCAATATTCCCATAGTAGTGTTTCCTCTCCTGACCGTTTGTGACTCGTGTTATGGTTGGTCAATGTTGACCACCCATACTGCAATTCTCTTGTCATGATCACCGACATATGCCTAGTTTGGTTGTTTGGTGTGCATATTAGCCACACCGTGCCACTACGTATTGAAGTTCTTTGTCCTTTATAGTCAATATATAGGCTTCCCAAACCATTGTCTCTCCCTCTGACCATCTGTGACTCGTGTTATGGTATGTCAATGTTGACCACACATAGTGGACTTATTCGGTCGTAGTCAGTGACGTATGCATCCTTTGGTTGGTCACTGTGCACGCTAGCCATACCGTGCCACTGCTTGTTGAAGGTATTTGTACTTGCTAGTTGATAACTAGTGTTCCCAACGGATTGTTTTCCCCTCTGACCATTTGTGGCTCGTGTTATGTGTTTTCAACGTTGACCACATGAAGTGAAATTTGTTGGTCATAATTGGTGACATATGCATACTTTGGTCGGTCACTGTGCATTGAAGCCACATTGTGCGACTACAAATTTAAGGTATTTGTACTTGCTAGTCAATAACTAGTATTCACAAACCATTATCTTCCACCCTGACCATTTGTGACTCGTGTTATGAGTTGTCAAAGTTTACCATACTTGGTGACATTATTTGGTCATGGTCAGTGACATATGCCTACTTTGGTTGGTCATCGTGCATGGTCTCCACACCGTGCCACAGCGTATTGAAGGCCCCTGTGCTTGCTATTTGATACCTGGTGTTCCCAAACCATTGTTTCCTCCTCTGACCATTTGTGACTCGTACTATGAGTTGTCAACGTTGACCACACACAGCGGATTTCCTTGGTCAAAGGTAGTACATATGCCTACTTTGGTCGGCCATTGTGCATGGTAGCCACACCGTGCTACTACTGACTGACGGTCGTTGTACTTGTTAGTTGAGAACCGATATTCCCATGGCATTGTTTTCTCTCCTGACCGTTTGTGACTCGTGTTATGGTTGGTCAATGTCGACCACCCATATTGAACATCTCTGGTCATGATCAGTGATATAAGCCTAGTTTGGTTGTTTGGTGTGCATATTAGCCACACCGTGCCACTGCGTATTGAAGTTCTTTGTCCTTTCTAGTCAATACATTTGCTTCCCAAACCATTGTACCTCCCTCTGACCATTTGTGACTCGTGTTATGAGTTGTCAATGTTGACCACACATAGTGGACTTATTCGGTCGTAGTCAGTGCAGTATGCATCCTTTGGTTGGTCAATGTGCATGCTGGCCATACCGTGCCACTGCTTGTTGAAGGTCTTTGTACTTGCTAGTTGATAACTAGTGTTTCCAACCCATTGTTTTCCCCTCTGACCATTTGTGACTCGTGTTGTGAGTTGTCAACATTGACCACATGAAGTGAAATCATTTCGTCATGTTCAGTGACATATGCATACTTTGGTTGGTCACTGTGCATTGAAGCCACATTCTGTCACTACATATTGAAGGTATTTGTACTTGCTAGTCGATAACTAGTATCCACAAACCATTATCGTCCACCCTGACCATTAGTGACTCGTGTTATGAGTTGTCAAAGTTTACCACATTTGGTGACATTATTTGGTCATGGTTAGTGACATATGACTACTTTGGTTGGTCATCGTGCATGGTGTCCACACCGTGCCACAATGTATTGAAGCCCCTTGTGCTTGCTATTTGATACCTGGTGTTCCCAAACCATTGTTTTTCCCTCTGACCATTTGTGACTCGTATTATGAGTTTTCAACGTTGACCACTCACAGCGGATTTCTTTGGTCAAAGGCAGTACATATGCCTACTTTGCTCGGTCATTGTGCATGGTACCCACACCGTGCTACTACTGACTGAAGGTCATTGTACTTGGTAGTTGAGAACCCACATTCCCATAGCATTGTTTCCTTTCCTGACCGTTTGTGACTCGTGTTATGGTTGGTCAACGTCGACCACCCATATTGAAATTCTCTGGTCTTGATCAGTGACATATGCCTAGTTTGGTTGTTTCGTGTGCATATTAGCCACACCGTGCAACTACATATTGAAGTTCTTTGTCCTTTCTAAGCAATACGTTGGCTTCCCAAACCATTGTCTCTCCCTCTGATCATTTGTGACTCGTGTTATGAGTTGTCAACGTTGACCACACATAGTGGACTTATTCGGTCGTAGTCAGTGACGTATGCATCCTTCGGTTGGTCACTGATCACGCTAGCCATACCGTGCCACTGCCTGTTGAAGGTCTTTGTACTTGCTGGTTGATAACTAGTGTTCTAAACCCATTGTTTTCCCCTCTGAACATTTGTGAATTGTGTTCTGCGTTTTCAACGTTGACCACATGAAGTGAAATTTGTTGGTCATGGTTAGTGAAATATGCATAATTTGGTTGGTCACTGTGCATTGAAGCCACATTGTGCCACTACATATTGAAGGTATTTGTACTTGCTAGTCGATAACTAGTATTCACAAACCATTATCTTTCACCCTGACCATTTCTGACTCGTGTTATGAGTTGTCAAAGTTTACCACACTTATGGACATTATTTGGTCATGGTCAGTGACGTATGCCTACTTAGGTTGGTCATCGTGCATGGTCTCCACACCGTGCCACATCGTATTGAAGCCCCACGTGCTTGCTATTTGATACCTGGTGTTCCCAAGCCATTGTTTCCCCCTCTGACCATTTGTGACTTGTATTATGAGTTGTCAACGTTGACCACACACAGCGGATTTCTTTGGTCAAAGGTAGTACATATGCCTACTTTGGTCAGTCATTGTGCATGGTAGCCACACCATGCTACTACTGACCGACGGTCGATGTACTTGGTAGTTGAGAACCGATATTCCCATAGCATTGTTTTCTCTGCTGACCGTTGGTGACTCGTGTTATGGTTGGTCATTGTTGACCACCCATATTGGAATTCTCCGGTCATGGTCAGTGACATATGCCTAGTTTGGTTGTTTGGTGTGCAGATTTTCCACACTGTGCCACTACGTATTTAAGTTCTTTGTCCTTTCTAGTCAATACATTGGCTTCCCAAACCATTGTCTCTCCCTCTCACCATTTGTGACTCGTGTTATGCGTTGTCAATGTTGACCACACATAGTGGAATTATTCGGTCGTAGTCAGTGACGTAAGCATCCTTTGGTTGGTCACTGTGCACGCTAGCCATACCGTGCCACTACTTGTTGAATGTCTTTGTACTTGCTGGTTGATAACTAGTATTCACAACCCATTGTTTCCCCCTCTGACCATTTGTGAATCGTGTTATGCGTTTTCAACGTTGACCACATGAAGTGAAAATTGTTGGTCATGGTTAGTGACATATGCATACTTTGGTTGGTCATTGTGCATTGAAGCCACATTGTGCCACTACATATTGAAGGTGTTTCTACTTGCTAGTCGATAACTAGTATTCACAACCCATTATCTTCCACCCTGACCATCTGTGACTCGTGTTATGAGTTGTCAAAGTTTACCGCACTTAGTGGCATTATTTGGTCATGGTTTGTGACATATGCCTACTTTGGTTGGTCATCGTGCATGGTCTCCACACCGTACCACAACGTATTGAAGCCCCGTGTGCTTGCTATTTGATACCTGGTGTTCCCAAACCATTGCTTCCCCCTCTGAGCATTTGTGACTCTTCTTATGAGTTGGCAACGTTGACCACACACAGCGGATTTCTTTGCTCAAAGGCAGTATATATGCCTACTTTGGTCATTCATTGTGCATGGTAGCCACACCGTGCTACTACTGATTGACGGTCGTTGTACTTGGTAGTTGAGAACCAATATTCCAATAGCAGTGTTTCCTCTCCTGACCGTTTGTGACTCGTGTTATGGTTGGTCAATGTTGACCACCCATATTGAAATTCTCTGGTCATGATCAGTGACACATGCCTAGTTTGGTTGTTTGGTGTGCATGTTAGGCACACCGTGCCATTACGTATTGAAGTTCTTTGTCCTTTTTAGTCAATACATAGGCTTCCCAAACCATTGTCTCTCCCTCTGACCATTTGTGACTTGTGTTATATTTTGTCATTGTTGACCACGCATAGTGGACTTATTCGGTCGTAGCGAGTGACTTATGCATCCTTTGGTTGGTAAATGTGCACATTAGATATACCGTGCCACTGCTTGTTGAATGTCTTTGTAATTGCTAGTTGATAACTAGTGTTCCCAACGGATTGTTTTCCCCTCTGACCATTTGTGACTCGTGTTATGCATTTTTGACATCGACCACATTAAGTGAAATTGGTTTGTCATGGTTAGTGACATATGCATGCTTTGGTTTGTCAGTGTGCATTGAAGCCACATTGTGAGACTACAAATGTAAGGTATTTGTACTTGCTAGTCGATAACTAGTATTCACAAACCATTATCTTCCACCCTGACCATTTGTGACTCGTGTTATGAGTTGTCAAGGTTTACCACACTTATGGACATTATTTGGTCATGGTCAGTGACATATGCCTTCTTTGGTTGGTCATCGTGCATGATCTCCACACCGTGCCACAGCGTATTGAAGCCCCCTGTGCTTGCTATTTGATACCTGGTGTTGCCAAACCATTGTTTCCCCCTCTCACCATTTGTGACTCGTATTATGAGTTGTTAACGTTGACCACACACAGCGAATTTCTTTGGTCAAAGGTAGTACATATGCCTACTTTGGTCGGCCATTGTGCATGGTAGCCACACTGTGCTACTACTGACTGACGGTCGTTGTACTTGGCAGTTGAGAACCAATATTCCCATAGCATTGTTTTCTCTCTTGACCGTTTGTGACTCGTGTTATGGTTGGTCAATGTTGACCACCCATATTGAACTTCTCTGGTCATGATCAGTGACATATGCCTAGTTTGGCTGTTTGGTGTGCATATTAGCCACACAGTGCCACTACGTACTAAAGTTCTTTGTCTTTTATAGTCGATACATTGGCTTCCCAAACCATTGTCTCTCCCTCTGACCATTTGTGACTCGTGTTATGAGTTGTCAATGTTGACCACACATAGTGGACTTTTTCGGTCGTAGTCAGCGACGTATGCATTCTTTGGCTGGGCACTGTGCACGCTAGCCATACCGTGCCACTGCTTGTTGAAGGTCTTTGTACTCGCTAGTTGATAACTAGTATTCCCAACCCATTGTTTTTCCCTCTGACCATTTGTGACTCGTGTTATATGTTTTCAACGTTGACCACATGAAGTGAAATTTGTTGGTTATGGTTAGTGACATATGCATACTTTGGTTGATCACTGTGCATTGAAGCCACATTGTGCCACTACATATTAAAGGTATTTGTACTTGCTAGTCGATAACTAGTATTCACAAACCATTATCTTCCACCCTGACCATTTGTGACTCGTGTTATGAGTAAGGGTGATACGGAGTCTAGAATCCCGAGTCCAGCCTTGGACTCGGACTTGTGAGTCGGAGTCCAGTCCTGGACTTGGACTTGCGAGTCGGAGTCCAGGACTCGCGAGTCCTGAACTCGCGAGTCCAAGCGGACTTGGACTCGCAATTCCTTGACTGTAACATAGTAATGTTGGAGCCTATGTCTCACTTTTTAATGTTTTCATGTATGTTTTTGCCATCCCTCTTCCATTTACATCACCTTCTAGGGCGTATTGCTTCAGAATGCATTGCCATGTATAGTGCTTTTTTGTAGAATTACAACATCATGGACTCGAGACCAGACTTGCGAGTCCGAGTCCAGGCTAAGTGGCAGACTCGGACTCGCGAGTCCGAGTCCAGACTCGGAATCCCGAGTCTGTCTCCCGAGTCTCCTGGACTTGGTATTGACCTTAGTTATGAGTTGTCAAAGTTTACCACACGTAGTGACATTATTTGGTCATGGTCAGTGCCATATGCCTACTTTGGTTGGTCATCGTGCATGGTCTCCACACCGTGCCACAGCGTATTGAAGCCCCTTGTGCTTGCTATTTGATACTTGGTGTTCCCAAACCATTGTTTCCCCCTCTGACCATTTGTGACTCGTATTATGAGTTGTCAACGTTGACCACACACAGCGGATTTCTTTGGTCAAAGGCAGTACATATGCCTACTTTGGTCGGTCATTGTGCATGGTAGCCACACCGTGCTACTACTGACTGAAGGTCGTTGTACTTGGTAGTTGAGAACC
>SZWC01006717.1:27085-46424 GCA_023375785.1 Penium margaritaceum | reverse complement strand
GATAACTAGTATTCACAAACCATTATCTTCCACCCTGACCATTTGTGACTCGTGTTATGAGTTGTCAAAGTTTACCACACTTGCTAGTTAATAAATAGCAAAATGTTTCTCCCTTTGACACCAGGTCGGTTTTTGTTGATTTGTTACGCGTGGGTGCCTTCACTGGAATTCTCCCTCCCACCCCCCTAGAGGGATGTTCCGTGGACGACCTGGAGGACAGATTTGCGACCACATTATGACACCCCCCACGGCTTAGGCTTGAAGGTAGAGTTGAGGTATCACAACACGGCCGCCCCCCCCCCTCCCCCCAGGGTCACAAGCCTATTCTATATTGCACGTACGAGGATTCAAACCTAGGGCCTACCGCTCGAGAATCTAACTCTATAAGCACTAAGCCAACTCACAAGGTGTTCATATGATGTCCAAATGACATTATAAGGGTTCTTATGTGTAAAGGGCATTAAATAAGGGGGTGTAAGATTAGAGGGTAGTTTTCAAAATTATGAATGATAATAAAGTTAGTTTATTCAGAAAGAATTGGCGCAGACGGAATTTCACATTTTGCAACTTGGAGCTTGAATAACCTCTCAACCATTGCTCCGATTGACCAGCCGTAAGAAGGAAAGTTGACAACACACAGTGAAACTCTTTTTTATGATATTCAGTGACACAATAATACTTTGGTTGGTCATTGTGCATGGTAGCCACACCGTGCCACCACTTATCGAATGTCTTTGTACTTGCTAGTCGATACCACGTATTCCCAAACCATCGTTTCTCCCTCTGCCCATTTTTTACTTGAATTATGAGTTGTGAACGTTGACCACACACACTAAACTTATTTCGTCATGAGCAGTGATGTATGCCTACTTGGATAGGTCATTGTGCACGGTAGCCATACCGTGCCAATACACACGAAAGATATTTGTACTTCCTAGAAGATACATAGCGTTTTGAAACCACTGTTTCCCCCTCTGACCATTTGTGACTCATGTTATGAGTTGTCAATGTTTACAACACTTAGTGACATTATATTGTCATGGTCAGCGACATATGCCTACTTTGGTTGGACATCGTGCATTGTATCCACACCGTGGCACAGCTTATTGAAGGTCCTTGTGCTTGCTAGTTGCTATCCGGTGTTCCCAAACCATTGTCTCCCCCTCTGACCACTTGTGACTCATATTATGAGTTGTCAACATTGACCACACACAACAGATTTCTTTTGTGAAAGGCAGTACATGTGCCTACTTTGGTCGATCATTGTGCATGGTACCCACACCGTGCTTATAATGATTGAAGGTCGCTGTACTTGCTAGTTGATAACTGATATTCCCAGACCATTGTTTCCCCCTCTGACCATTTGTGACTCGTGTTGTGGTTGGTGAATGTTGACCACCCATATTGAAAATCTCTGGTCATGGTCAGTGACATATGCCTGGTTTGGTTGTTTGGTGTGCATGGTAGCCACAATGTGCCAATACATATTGAAGTTCTTTGTCGTTTCCAGTCGATATATAGGGTTCCCAAACCATTGTCTCTCCCTCTGACCATTTGTGACTCGTGTTATGAGTTGTCAATGTTGACCGTACATAGTGGACTTCTTCGGTCATAGTCAGTGACACATGCATCCTTTGGTTGGTCACTGTGCATGCTAGCCACGCCATACCACTACTCGTTAAAAATATTTCTACTTGCTAGTTAATAACTAGTGTTCCCAACCCAGGGTTCCCCCTTCTGACCATTTGTGACTAATGTTATGAGTTTTTAACGTTGACCACACACTATGAACTCCGTTTGGTCATGGTTAGTGACATATGCCTACTTTGGTTTGTCACTTTACATGGTTACAACACCGTTTCACTATGTATCGAAGGTCTATGTATTTCTAGTTCATAGCTAGTGTTCCCAAACCATTGCTACCCCCTCTGAATATCTGTGACTCATGTTGTGAGCTGTCAACATTGACCACGTGAAGTGAAATTATTTCGTCATGGTCAGTGACATATGCATACTTTGGTTGGTCACTGTGCATTGCAGCCACATTGTGCCACTACATATTGAAGGTATTTGTACTTGCTAGTCGATAACTAGTATCCACAAACCATTATCTTCCATCATGACCATTTGTGAGTCGTGTTATGAGTTGTCAAAGTTTCCCACACCTAGTGACATTATTTGGTCATGGTTAGTGACATATGCCTACTTTGGCTGGTCATCGTGCATGGTCTCCACACCGTGCCACAATGTATTGAAGCCCCTTGTGCTTGCTATTTGATACCTGGTGTTCCCAAACCATTGTTTCCCCCTCTGACCATTTGTGACTCGTATTATGAGTTGTCAACGTTGACCACACACAGCAGATTTCTTTGGTCAAAAGCAGTGTATATGCCTACTTTGGTCGGTCATTGTGCATGGTAGCCACACCGTGCTACTACTGACTGATGGTCGTTGTACCTGGTAGTTGAGAACCGATATTCCCATAGCATTGTTTTCTCTGCTGACCGTTTGTGACTCGTGGTATGGTTGGTCAACGGTGACCACCTATATTGAAATTATGTGGTCATGATCAGTGACATATGCCTAGTTTGGTTGTTTGGATTGCATATTAGCCACATCGTGACACTACGTATTAAAGATCTTTGTCCTTTCCAGTCAATACATAGGCCTCCCAAACCATTGTCTCCCCCTCTGACCATTTGTGACTCGTGTTATGAGTTGTCAATGTTGACCACACATAGGGGACATATTCGGCCGTAGTCAGTGACGTATGCATCCTTTGGCTGGTCACTGTGCACGCTAGCCATACCGTGCCACTGCTTGTTGAAGGTCTTTGTACTTGCTAGTTGATAACTAGTATTCCCAACTCATTGTTTTCCCCTCTGACCATTTGTGACTTGTGTTATGCGATTTCAACGTTGACCACATGAAGTGAAATTTGTTGGTCATGGTTAGTGACATCTGCATACTTTGGTTGGTCACTGTGCATTGAAGCCACATTGTGCCACTACATATTGAAGGTATTTGTACTTGCTATTCAATAACTACTATTCAGAAACCATTATCTTCCACCCTGACCATTTGTGACTCGTGTTATGAGTTGTCAAAGTTTACCACGCTTGGTGACATTATTTGGTCATGGTCAGTGACATATGCCTACTTTGGTTGGTCATCGTGCATGGTCTCCACACCGTGCCACAGTGTATTGATGCCACTTATGCTTGCTATTTGATACTTGGTGTTCCCAAACCATTGTTTTCCCCTCTGACCATTTGTGACTCGTATTATGAGTTGTCAATGTTGACCACACACAGCGGATTTCTTTGGTCAACGGCAGTACATATACCTAGTTTGGTCGGTCATTGTGCATGGTAGCCACACCGTGCTACTCCTGACTGAAGGTCGTTGTACTTGGTAGTTGAGAAACGATATTCCCATAGCATTGTTTCCTCTCCTGACCCTTTGTGACTCGTGTTATGGTTGGTCAGCGTTGACCACCCTTATTGAAATCCTCTGGTCATGATCAGTGACATATGCCTAGTTTGGTTGTTTGGTGTGCATATTAGCCACACCGTGCCACTATGTATTGAAGTTCTTTGTCCTTTCTAGTCAATACATAGGATTCCCAAACCATTGTCTCTCCCTCTGATCATTTGTGACTCGTGTTATGAGTTGTCAATGTTGACCACACATAGTGGACTAATTCGGTCGTAGTCAGTGACGTATGCATTATTTGGTTGGTCACTCTGCACGCTAGCCATACCGTGCCACTGCTTGTTGAATTTCTTTGTACTTGCTGGTTGACAACTAGTGTTCACAACCCATTGTTTCCCCCTCTGACCATTTGTGAATCGTGCTATGCGTTTTCAACGTAGACCACATGAAGTGAAATTTGTTGGTCATGGGTAGTGACATATGCATACTTTGGTTGGTCATTATGCAGTGTAGCGACATTGTGCCACTACATATTGAAGGTGCTTGTACTTTCTAGTCGATAACTAGTATTCACAAACCATTATCTTCCACCCTGACCATTTGTGACTCGTGTTCTGAGTTGTCAAAGTTTACCACACATAGAAGAATTGTTTGGTCATGGGTTGTAACATATGCCTACTTTGGTTGGTCATCTCGCATGGTCTCCACACCGTGCCACAACGTATTGAAGCCCCTTGTGCTTGCTATTTGACACCTGGTGTTCCCAAACCATTGCTTCCCCCTTTGACCATTTGTGCCTCGTATTATGAGTTGTCAACGTTGACCACACACAGTGGATTTCTTTGGTAAAAGGCAGTACATATGCCTACTCTGGTCGGTCGTTGTGCATGGAAGCCACACCGTTCTACTACTGACTGAAGGTCGTTGTACTTGGTATTTGAGAACCGATATTCCCATAGCATTGTTTCCTCTCCTGACAGTTTGTGACTCGTGTTATGGTTGGTCAACGTTGACCACCCATATTGAAAATCTCTGCTCATGACCAGTGACATATGCCTAGTTTGGTTGTTTGGTGTGCATATTAGCCACAGTGTGCCACTACGTATTGAAGTTATTTGTCCTTTCTAGTCAATACATAGGCTTCCCAAACCATTGTCTCTCCCTCTGGCCATTTGTGACTCGTGTTATGAGTTGTCAATGTTGACCACACATAGTGGACTTTTCCGGTCGTAGTCAGTGACGTATGCATCCTTGGGTTGGTCACTATGCACGCTAGACATACCGTGCCACTGCTTGTCGAAGGTCTTTGTACTTGCTAGTTGATAACAAGTGTTCCCAACCCATTGTTTTCCCCTCAAACCATTTGTAACTCGTGTTATGCGTTTTCAACGTTGACCACATGAAGATAAATTTGTTGGTCATGGTTAGTGACATATGCATAATTTGGTTGGTCACTGTGCATTGAAGCCACACCGAGCCACTACATATTGAAGTTATTTGTACTTGCTAGTCTATAACTAGTATTCACAAACCATTATCTTCCTCCTTGACCATTTGTGACTCGTGTTATGAGTTGTCAAAGTTTATCACACATAGTGGCATTATTTGGTCATGATTTGTGACATGTGCCTTCTTTGGTTGGTCATCGTGCATGGTCTCCATACCGTGCCACAACGTATTGAAGCCCCTTGTGCTTGCTATTTGATACCTGGTATTCCCAAACCATTGCTTCCCCCTCTGACCATTTGTGACTCGTATCATGAGTTGTCAACGTTGACCACACACAGCGGATTTCTTTGGTCAAAGGCAGTACATATCCCTACTTTGGTCGGTCGTTGTGCATGGTAGCCACACCGTGCTACTACTGATTGACGGTGATTGTACTTGGTAGTTGAGAACCAATATTCCCATAGCATTGTTTCCTCTCCTGACCGTTTGTGACTCGTGTTATGGTTTGTCAATGTTGACCACCCATATTGAAATTATGTGGTCATGATCAGTGACATATGCCTAGTTTGGTTGTTTGAAGTGCATATTAGCCACATCGTGACACTAAGTATTAAAGTTCTTTGTCCTTTCCAGTCAATACATAGGCTTCCCAAACCATTGTCTCTCCCTCTGACCATTTGTGACTCGTGTTATGAGTTGTCAATGATGACCATACATAATGGACTTATTCGGCCGTAGTCAAGGACGTATGAATCCTTGGGCTGGTCACTGTGCACGCTAGCCATACCGTGCCAGTGCTTGTTGAAGGTCTTTGTACTTGCTAGCTAATAACTAGTGTTCCCAACCCATTGTTTTCCCCTCTGACCATTTGTGACTCGTGTTATAAGTTTTAACTGTTGACCACATGAAGTGAAATTTGTTGGTCATGGTTAGTGACATATGCATAATTTGGTTGGTCACTGTGCATTGAAGCCACACTGTGCCACTACATATTGAAGGTATTTGTACTTGCTAGTCGATAACTAGTATCCACAAACCATTATCTTCCACCCTGACCATTTGTGACTCCTGTTATGAGTTGTCAAAGTTTACCATTCTTTGTCACATTATTTGGCCATGGTCAGTGACATATGCCTACTTGGGTTGGTCATCGTGCATGGTCTCCACACCGTGCCACAATGTATTGAAGCCCCTTGTGCTTGCTATTTGATACCTGGTGTTCCCAAACCATTGTTTCCCCCTCTGACCATTTGTGACTGGTATTATGAGTTGTCAATGTTGACCACACATAGTGGACTAATTCGGTCGTAGTCAGTGACGTATGCATCCTTGGACTGGTCACTGTGCACGCTAGCCATACCGTGCCAGTGCTTGTTGAAGGTCTTTGTACTTGCTAGCTAATAACTAGTGTTCCCAACCCATTGTTTTCCCCTCTGACCATTTGTGACTCGTGTTATAAGTTTTAACTGTTGACCACATGAAGTGAAATTTGTTGGTCATGGTTAGTGACATATGCATAATTTGGTTGGTCACTGTGCATTGAAGCCACACTGTGCCACTACATATTGAAGGTATTTGTACTTGCTAGTCGATAACTAGTATCCACAAACCATTATCTTCCACCCTGACCATTTGTGACTCCTGTTATGAGTTGTCAAAGTTTACCATTCTTTGTCACATTATTTGGCCATGGTCAGTGACATATGCCTACTTGGGTTGGTCATCGTGCATGGTCTCCACACCGTGCCTCATCGTATTGAAACCTCGTGTGCTTGCTATTTGATTGCTCGTGTTCCCAAAACATTGTTTCCCCCTCTGACCATTTGTGACTGGTATTATGAGTTGTCAACGTTGACCACACAGAGCGGATTTCTTTGGTCAAAGGTAGTACATATGCCTACTTTGGTCGGTCATTGTGCATGTTAGCCACACCGTGCTACTACTGACTGACTGTCGTTGTACTTGGTAGTTGAGAACCGATATTCCCATAGCATTTTTTTCTCAACTGACCGTTTGTGACTCGTGGTATGGTTGGTCAATGTTGACCACCCATATTGAAATTCTCTGGTCATGATCAGTGACATATGCCTAGTTTGGTTGCTTGGTGTGCATATTAGCCACACTGTGCCACTACGTATTGAAGTTATTTGTCCTTTCTAGTCAATACATAGGCTTCCCAAACCATTGTCTCTCCCTCTGACCATTGTGACTCGTGTTATGAGTTGTCAATGTTGACCAAACATAGTGGACTTATTCGGTCGTAGTCAGTGACGTATGCATCCTTGGACTGGTCACTGTGCACGCTAGCCATACCGTGCCTTTGCTTGTTGAATGTCTTTGTACTTGCTAGTTGATAACTAGTGTTCCCAACCCATTGTTTTCCCCTCTGACCATTTGTGCCGCCTGTTATGCGTTTTCAACGAATACCACATGAAGTGAAATGTGTTGGTCATGGTTAGTGACATATGCATAATTTGGTTGGTCACTTTGCATTGAAGCCACACTGTGCCACAACACATTGAAGGTATTTGTACTTGTTAGTCGATAACTAGTATTCACAAACCATTATCTTCCACCCTGACCAATAGTGACTCGTGTTCTGAGTTGTCAACGTTTACCACACTTAGTGACATTATTTGGCCATGGTCAGTGACACATGCCTACTTTGGTTGGGCATTGTGCATGGTCTCCACACCGTGCCACATCGTATTGAAGCCCCTTGTGCTTGCTATTTGATACCTGGTGTTCCCAAACCATTGTTTCCCCCTCTGACCATTTGTGACTGGTATTATGAGTTGTCAACGTTGACCACACACAGCGGATTTCTTTGGTCAAAGGTAATACACATGTCTACTTTGGTAGGTCATTGTGCATGGTAGCCACACCGTGCTACTACTGACTGACGGTCGTTGTACTTGGTAGTTGAGAATAGATTCCCAATAGCATTGTTTTCTCTGCTGACCGTTTGTGACTCGTGTTATGGTTGGTCAACGGTGACCACCCATATTGAAATTCTCCGGTCATGATCAGTGACATATGCCTAGTTTGGTTGTTTGGTGTGCATATTAGCCACACCGCGCCACTACGTATTGATGTTTTTTTTCCTTTCTAGTGAATACATTGGCTTCCCAAACCATTGTCCCTCCCTCTGACCATTTGTGACTTGTGTTATGACTTGTCAATGTTGACCACACATAGTGGACTTGTTCGGTCGTAGTCAGTGACGTATGCATCCTTGGACTGGTCACTGTGCACGCTAGCCATACCGTGCCACTGCTTGTTGAAGGTCTTTGTACTTGCTAGTTGATAACTAGTGTTCCCAACCCATTGTTTTCCCCTCTGACCATTTGTGACTCGTGTTATGCATTTTCAACGTTGACCTCATGAAGTGAAATTTGTTGGTCATGGTTAGTGAGATATGCATAATTTGGTTGGTCACTGTGCATTGAAGCCACACTGTGCCACAACATATTGAAGGTATTTGTACTTGTTAGTCGATAACTAGTATTCACAAACCATTATCTTCCACCCTGACCAATAGTGACTCGTGTTATGAGTTGTCAACGTTTACCACACTTAGTGACATTATTTGGTCATGGTTAGTGACATATGCCTACTTTGGTTGGTCATTGTGCATGGTCTCCACACCGTGCCACATCGTATTGAAGCCCCTTGTGATTGCTATTTGATACCTTGTGTTCCCAAACCATTGTTTCACCCTATGACCATTTGTGACTGGTATTATGAGTTGTCAACGTTGACCACACACAGCGGAATTCTTTGGTCAAAGGTAATACACATGTCTACTTTGGTAGGTCATTGTGCATGGTAGCCACTCCGTGCTACTAGTGACTGACGGTCGTTGTACTTGGTAGTTGAGAACCGATTCCCCATAGCATTGTTTTCTCTGCTGACCGTTTGTGACTCGTGTTATGGTTGGTCAATGGTGACCACCCATATTGAAATTCTCCGGTCATGATCAGTGACATATGCCTAGTTTGGTTGTTTTATGTGCATATTAGCCACACGGTGCCACTACGTATTGAAGTTATTTGTCCTTTCTAGTGAAAACATTGGCTTCCCAAACCATTGTCCCTCCCTCTGACCATTTGTGACTCGTGTTATGACTTGTCAATGTTGACCACACATAGTGGACTTATTCGGTCGTAGTCAGTGACGTATGTATCCTTGGACTGGTCACTGTGCACGCTAGCCATACCGTGCCACTGCTTGTTGACGGTCTTTGTACTTGCTAGTTGATAACTAGTGTTCCCAACCCATTGTTTTCCCCTCTGACCATTTGTGACTCGTGTTATGCATTTTCAACGTTGACCTCATGAAGTAAAATTTGTTGGTCATGGTTAGTGACATATGCATAACTTGGTTGGTCACTGTGCATTGAAGCCACACTGTGCCACAACATATTGAAGGTATTTGTACTTGTTAGTCGATAACTAGTATTCACAAACCATTATCTTCCACCCTGACCAATAGTGACTCGTGTTATGAGTTGTCAACGTTTACCACACTTGGTGACATTATTTGGTCATGGTCAGTGACATATGCCTACTTTGGTTGGTCATTGTGCATGGTCTCCACATCGTGCCACATCGTATTGAAGCCCCTTGTGCTTGCTATTTGATACCTGGTGTTCCCAAACCATTGTTTCCCCCTCTGACCATTTGTGACTGGTATTATGAGTTGTCAACGTTGACCACACACAGCGGATTTCTTTGGTCAAAGGTAATAAACATGTCTACTTTGGTAGGTCATTGTGCATGGTAGCCACACCGTGCTACTACTGACTGACGGTCGTTGTACTTGGTAGTTGAGAACCAATTCCCCATAGCATTGTTTTCTTTGCTGACCGTTTGTGACTCGTGTTATGGTTGGTCAATGGTGACCACCCATATTGAAATTCTCCGGTCATGATCAGTGACATATGCCTAGTTTGGTTGTTTGGTGTGCATATTAGCCACATCGTGCCACTACGTATTGAAGTTATTTGTCCTTTCTAGTGAATACATTGGCTTCCCAAACCATTGTCCCTCCCTCTGACCATTTGTGACTCGTGTTATGACTTGTCAATGTTGTCCATACATAGTGGACTTATTCGGTCGTAGTCAGTGACGTATGCATCTTTGGACTGGTCACTCTGCACGGTAGCCATACCGTGCCACTGCTAGTTGAAGGTCTTTGTACTTGCTAGTTGATAACTAGTGTTCCCAACCCATTGTTTTCCCCTCTGTCCATTTGTGACTCGTGTTATGCATTTTCAACGTTGACCTCATGAAGTGAAATTTGTTGGTCATGGTTAGTGACATATTCCTAAATTGGTTGGTCACTGTGCATTGAAGCCACACTGTGCCACTACATATTGGAGGTATTTGTACTTGCTAGTCGATAACCAGTATTCACAAACCATTATCTTCCACCCTGACCATCTGTGACTCGTTTTATGAGTTGTCAAGGTTTACCACACTTAGTGACATTATCTCCCAGAGTTGAGGTATCACAACACGGCCGCCCCCCCCCCCAGGTCGCGAGCCTATTATATATTGCGCGTATGAGGATTCAAACCTAAGACCTACCGCTCCAGAATCTAACTATATAAGCACTAAGCCAACTCACCTGGCGTTCATACGATGTCCAAAAGACATTGTAAGGGTTCCTATGTGTAAAGGGAATTAAGTAAGTGGGTATAATATTAGAGGGTAGTTTTCAAAATTATGAATGATAACAAAGTTAGTTTATTCATAAAGAATTGACGCAGACGGAATTTCAAATTTTGCAACTTCGAGCTTGAATAACCTCTCAACCATTGCCCCGATTGACCAGCCGTAAGAAGGAAAGTTGACAACACAAAGTAAAACTCTTTTTATGATATTCAGTGACACAAGAATACTTTGGTTGGTCATTGTGCATGGTAGCCACACCGTGCCACCCCTTATCGAAGGTCTTTGTACTTGCTAGTCGATACCACGTATTCCCAAACCATTGTTCCTCCCTCTGCCCATTTTTTACTTGTATTATGAGTTGTGAACGTTGACCACACACACTAAACTTCTTTGGTCATGAGCAGCGATGTATGCCTAATTGGATAGGTCATTGTGCACGGTAGCTACATCGTGCCAATACACACGAAAGATATTTGTACTTGCTAGAAGATACATAGCGTTTTGAAACCATTGTTTTCCCCTCTGACCATTTGTGACTCGTGTTATGGGTTGTGAACGTTGACCACCCATACTAAAATTCTTTGGTCATGGTTAGTGACATATTCCTAGTTTGGTTTGTCACTGTCAGTTGTTACCACGCCGTGTCACTATGTATTGAAGGTCTTTGTGCTTTCTAGTTGATAGCTAGTGTTTCCAAACCATTGTTACCCCCCTCTGACTATCAGTAACTCGTGTTGTGAGTTGTCAGCGTTGACCACAAGAAGTGAAATTTGTTGGTCATGGTCATTGACATGTGCATACTTTGGTTGGTCACTGTGCATTGTAGCCACACGGTGCCACTACATATTGAAGGTATTTATTCTTGCTAGTTGATAACTAGTATTCACAAACCATTATCTTGTACCCTGACCATTTGTGACTCATGTTATGAGTTGTCAAAGTGTACAACACTTAGTGACATTATTTGGTCATGGTCAGTGACAAATGCTTACTTTTGTTGGACATCGTGCATGGTATCCACACCGTGGCACAGCTTATTGAAGGTCCTTGTGCTTGCTAGTTGATACCTGGTGTTCCCAAACCATTGTCTCCCCCTCTGACCATTAGTGACTCCTATTATGAGTTGTTTACATTGACCACACACAGCGGATTCATTCGGTCAAAGGCAGTACATGTGCCTACTCTGGTCGGTAATTGTGCATGGTAGCCACACCGTGCTTATAATGATTGAAGGTCGCTGTAATTGCTAGTTTAGAACTGATATCCACAGACCATTGATTCCCCCTCTGACCGTTTTTGACTCGTGTTGTGTTTGGTGAATGTTGACCACCCATATTGAAAATCTCTGGTCATGGTCAGTGACATATGCCTGGTTTGGTAGTTTGGTGTGCATAGCAGCCACAACGTGCCACGACGTATTGAGGTTATTTGTCGTTTCCAGTCGATATATAGGGTTCCCAAACCATTATCTCTCCCTCTGACCATTTGTGACTCGTGCTATGAGTTGTCAATGTTGACCGTACATAATGGACTTCTTCGGTCATAGTCAGTGACACATGCATCCTTTGGTTTTTCACTCTGCATGCTAGCCACACCGTGCCACTACTTGTTGAAACTATTTATACTTGCTAGTTAATAACTAGTGTTCCCAGCCAATGGTTACCCCCTCTGACCATTTGTGACTCGTGTTGTGAGTTTTCAACGTTGACCACACACTGTGAAATCCGTTTGGTCATGGTTAGTGGCATATGCGTACTTTGGTTTGTCACTATACATGGTTACCACGCTGTTTCACTACGTATCAAAGGTCTATGTGCTTCCTAGTTGATAGCTAGTGTTCCCAAACCATTGCTACCACCTTTGAATACCTGTGACTCATATTGTGAGTTTTCAACATTGACCACATGAAGTGAAATTATTTCGTCATGGTCAGTGACACATGCATACTTTGGTTGGTCACTGTGCATTGAAGCCACGTTGTGCCACTACATATTGAAGGTATTTGCACTTGCTAGTCAATAACTAGTATCCACAAACCATTATCTTCCACCCTGACCATTTGTGAGTCGTGTTATGAGTTGTAAAAGTTTACCACACTTAGTGACATTATTTGGTCATGGTTAGTGACATATGCCTACTTTTGTTGGTCATCGTGCATGGTCTCCACACCGTGCCACAATGTATTGAAGCCCCTTGTGCTTGCTCTTTGATACCTAGTGTTCCCAAACCATTGTTTCCCCCTCTGACCATTTGTGACTCTTATTATGAGTTGTCAACGTTGACCAAACACAGCGGATTTCTTTGGTCAAAGGCAGTACATATGCCTACTTTGGTCAGTCGTTATGCATGGTAGCCACACCGTGCTACTACTGATTGACGGTCGTTGTACTTGGTAGTTGAAAACCAGTATTCCCATAGCATAGCTTCCTCTCCTGACTGGTTGTGACTCGCGTTATGGTTGGTCAATGTTAACCACCCATATTGAAATCCTCTGGTCATGATCAGTGACATATGCCTAGTTTGGTTGTTTGGTGTGCATATTAGCCACACCGTGCCACTACGTATTGAAGTTCATTGTCCTTTCTAGTCAATACATAGGCTTCTCAAAGCATTGTCTCTCCCTCTTACCATTTGTGACTTGTGTTATGAGTTGTTAATGTTGACCACACATAGTGGACTTATTCGGTCGTAGTCAGTGACATATGCATCCTTTGGTTGGTCACTGTGCACGCTAGCCATACCGTGCCACTGCTTGTTGAAGGTCTTTGTACTTGCTAGTTGATAAAAAGTGTTCCCAATGCATTGTTTTCCCCTCTGACCATTTGTGACTCGTGTTATGCGTTTTCAACGTTGACCACATGAAGTGAAATTTGGTGGTCATGGTTAGTGACATATGCATACTTTGGTTGGTCACTGTGCATTGAAGCCACATTGTGCCACTACATATTGAAGGTATTTGTACTTGCTAGTCAATAACTAGTATTCACAAACCATTATCTTCCACCCTGACCATTTGTGACTCGTGTTATGAGTTGTCAAAGTTTACCATACTTGGTGACATTATTTGGTCATGGTCAGTGACATATGCCTACTTTGGTTGGTCATCGTGCATGGTCTCCATACCGTGCCACATCGTATTGATGCCCCTTGTGCTTGCTATTTGATACTTGGTTTTCCCAAACCATTGTTTCCCCCTCTGACCATTTGTGACTCGTATTATGAGTTGTCAACGTTGACCACACACAGCGAATTTCTTTGGTCAAAGGCAGTATATATGCATTGTTTGGTCGGTCATTGTGCATGGTAGCCACACCGTGCTACTACTGACCGAAGGTCGTTGTACTTGGTAGTTGAGAACCGATATTCCCATAACATTGTTTCCTCTCCTGACTGTTTGTGACTCGTGTTATGGTTGGTCAAGGTTGACCATCCATATTGAAATTCTCTCGTGATGATCAGTGACATAAGCCTAGTTTGGTTGTTTGGTGTGCATATTAGCCACACCATGCCACTACGTATTGAAGTTCTCTGTCCTTTCTAGTCAATACATAGGCTTTCCAAACCATTGTTTCTCCCTCTTATAATTTGTGACTCGTGTTATGAGTTGTCAATGTTGACCACACATAGTGGACTTATTCGGTCGTAGTCAGTGACGTATGCATCCTTTGGTTGGTCACTGTGCACGCTAGCCATACCGTGCCACTGCTTGTTGAAGGTCTTTGTACTTGCTGGTTGATAACTAGTGTTCACAACCCATTGTTTCCCTCTCTGACCATTTGTGAATCGTGTCATGCGTTTTCAACGTTGACCACATGAAGTGAAATTTGTTGGTCATGGTTAGTGACATATGCATACTTTGGTTGGTCACTGTGCATCAAAGCCACATTGTGCCACTACATATTGAAGGTGTTTGAACTTGCTAGTCGATAACTAGTATTCACAAACCATTATCTTCCATCCTGACCATTTGTGACACGTGTTATGAGTTGTCAAAGTTTACCACACTTGGTGACATTATTTGTTCATGGTCAGTGACATATGCCTACTTTGGTTGCTCATCGTACATGGTCTCCACACTGTGCCACAGCTTATTGAATCCCCTTGTGCTTGCTATTTGATACTTGGTGTTCCCAAACCATTGTTTCCCCCTCTGACCATTTGTGACTCGTATTATGAGTTGTTAACGTTGACCACATGCAGCAGATGTCTTTGGTCAAAGGCAGTACATATGCCTACTTTGGTCGGTCATTGTGCATGGTAGCCATGCCGTGCTACTACTGACTGAAGGTCGTTGTACTTGGTAGTTGAGAACCGATATTCCCATAGCATTGTTTCCTCTCCTGACCGTTTGTGAGTCGTGTTATGGCTGGTCAACGTTGACCACCCATATTGAAATTCTCTGGTCATGATCAGTGACATATGCCTAGTTTGGTTGTTTGGTGTGCATATTAGCCACACCGTGCCACTAAATATTGAAGTTCTTTGTCCCTTATAGTCAATACATTGGCTTCCCAAACCATTGTCTCTCCGTCTGACCATTTGTGACTCGTGTTATGAGTTGTCAATGTTGACCACACATAGTGGAATTATTCGGTCGTAGTCAGTGACGTACGCATCCTTGGGCAGGTCACTGTGCACGCTAGCCATACCGTGCCACTGCTTGTTGAAGGTCTTTGTACTTGCCAGTTGATAACTAGTGTTCCTAACCCATTGTTTTCCCCTCTGACCATTTGTGACTCGTGTTATGCGTTTTCAACGTTGACCACATGAAGTGAAATTTGTTGGTCATGGTTAGTGACATATGCATAATTTGGTTGGTCACTGTGCATTGAAGCCACACTGTGCCACTACATATTGAAGGTATTTGTACTTTCTAGTTGATAACTAGTAGTAACAAACTATTATCTTCCACCCTGACCATTTGTGACTCGTGTTATGAGTTGTCAAAGTTTACCACACTTTGTGACATTATTTGGTCATGGTCAGTGACATATGCCTATTTCGGTTGGTCATCGTGCATGGTCTCCACACCGTGCCACAGCGTATTGATGCCCCTTGTGCTTGCTATTTGATACTTGGTTTTCCCAAACCATTGTTTCCCTCTGTGACCATTTGTGACTCGTATTATGAGTTGTCAACGTTGACCACACGCAGCAAATTTCTTTGGTCAAAGGCAGTATATATGCATTGTTTGGTCGGTCATTGTGCATGGTAGCCACACCGTGCTACTACTGACTGAAGGTTGTTGTACTTGGTAGTTGAGAACCAATATTCCCATAGCATTGTTTCCTCTCCTGACTGTTTGTGACTCGTGTTATGGTTGGTCAAGGTTGACCATCCATATTGAAATTCTCTCGTGATGATCAGTGACATAAGCCTAGTTTGGTTGTTTGGTGTGCATATTAGCCACACCATGCCACTACGTATTGAGGTTCTTTGTCCTTTCTAGTCAATACATAGGCTTCCCAAACCATTGTCTCTCCCTCTTATAATTTGTGACTCGTGTTATGAGTTGTCAATGTTGACCACACATAGTGGACTTATTCGGTCGTAGTCAGTGACGTATGCATCCTTTGGTTGGTCACTGTGCACGCTAGCCATACCGTGCCACTGCTTGTTGAAGGTCTTTGTACTTGGTGGTTGATAACTAGTGTTCACAACCAATTGTTTCCCTCTCTGACCATTTGTGGATCGAGTCATGCGTTTTCAACGTTGACCACATGAAGTGAAATTTGTTGGTCATGGTTAGTGACATATGCATACTTTGGTTGGTCACTGTGCATCGAAGCCACATTGTGCCACTACATATTGAAGGTGTTTGAACTTGCTAGTTGATAACTAGTATTCACAAACCATTATCTTCCACCCTGACCATTTGTGACTCGTGTTATGAGTTGTCAAAGTTTACCACACTTGGTGACACTATTTTTTCATGGTCAGTGACATATGCCTACTTTGGATGGTCATCGTACATGGTCTCCACACCGTGCCACAGCTTATTGAATCCCCTTGTGCTTGCTATTTGATACTTGGTGTTCCCAAACCATTGTTTCCCCCTCTGACCATTTGTAACTCGTATTATGAGTTGTCAACGTTGACCACACACAGCGGATGTCTTTGGTCAAAGGCAGTACATATGCCTACTTTGGTCGGTCATTGTGCATGGTAGCCATGCCGTGCTACTATTGACTGAAGGTCGTTGTACTTGGTAGTTGAGAACCGATATTCCCATAGCATTGTTTCCTCTCCTGACCGTTTGTGAGTCGTGTCATGGCTGGTCCATGTTGACCACCCATATTGAAATTCTCTGGTCATGATCAGTGACATATGCCTAGTTTGGTTGTTTGGTGTGCATATTAGCCACACCGTGCCACTACATATTGAAGTTCTTTTTCCCTTCTAGTCAATACATTCGCTTCCCAAACCATTGTCTCTCCGTCTGACCATTTGTGACTCGTGTTATGAGTTGTCACTGTTGACCACACATAGTGGAATTATTCGGTCGTAGTCATTGATGTACGCATCCTTGGGCTGGTCACTGTGCACGCTAGCCATACCGTGCCACTGCTTGTTGAAGGTCTTTGTACTTGCCATTTCATAACTAGTGTTCCCAACCCATTGTTTTCCCCTCTGACCATTTGTGACTCGTGTTATGCGTTTTCAACGTTGACCACCTGAAGTGAAATTTGTTGGTCATGGTTAGTGACATATTGTTGGCCATTTTTTTGCCGCGCTTGTCATTGTTCCGCGATGTCACTTCACTTCCGCGCCTTCCATGTTGTCTTCCGCACATCTCCTCCTTCCGCTCACCATAAGACTTCATTCCACATTCACCAGGACACAATGTCACAATTGACCACTCACAGGTGGTCTTTCCTCCTTTCACATCACCCCTCTGACATGGCAATTCCGCGGAACTCCATCACCCCCTCCCGGAACACCCCTATTCCGCGGATTTGGCTTCCCCCAAGTGTCCCTGACATGGCAATTCCGCGGATACACACATGGCCCACTTCTGCAGCCCCTCTTCCGCGGAACCCCAAATATGAAGCCATCGTTACTGGACACCCAATTCCGCGGGTCTACCACCAGGCACAATTCCAGCCTTCCCCACACCCATAAACGGCCCCACACAAGCCCATAAAGATGCCCATTCCGCCCCTCCACCATGAGGATCAACTGTGACTCTCTCCTCTTGCCCAAAGAACACCCCTCACTCGCCTCAACTTCATCGCGGAAGTCCATGACTCGGTCTCCCTCGCGGAAGATTTGCGTGCGCGGCAGATTTCATGTAAACGGTGTTGCCCCACCCTCCTTTTCTCAAGCGAGGTCTCCGAGCTCTTCTCCTCCGTGAGCCTCTCCTCTTGCAATACGGCCACGCTGACACACAGCACACTCCGCCCAATTTCCGGGCATACGCGGTGGGGTGCATCCAGCACGGTGCGGGTGCCTCACCTCGCGGCCCTTCCGCGGTCCAGGCACTCCCGCCCCCGTGCATCCAGCAGGGGGCTGGTCTCATGCCTCACCTCGCGGCTCCTCCGCAGTCCAGGCATTTCCGCCCCCGTGGGTTCTGCACCCCCGCGCCTTCACCGGCTCCGCCCATGTTCTCGGGCACACGCGGTGAGGTGCATCCAGCACGGGACAGGTCTCATGCTTCACCCCGCGGGTATCCCGCGGTGTGGGCACTCCCTCCCCCGTGGGTTCTGCACCTCCTCGTCACACACACTCTTGCACACACCAATCTCCGCCCATTCGCCGGGCACACACGGTGAGGTGCATCCAGCACGGGACAGGTCTCATGCTTCACCCCGCGGGTATCCCGCGGTGTGGGCACTCCCGCCCCCGTGGGTTCTGCACCTCCCACGTCACAAGCTCTTCAGCCCCATGCTGACTCCGCGCCTCAGCGCCACTGTGTCACAGCGTCTCGGGGAGGTAGCGACTCCGAGGAGGGGACAGCGGACTGAACTGAAGGCTGCGTGCAGTCCCGCCAGGTAGAGGGCGAGGGCTGTCCACGCTCACCGCACCATAAACAGTGTTGGCCATTTTTTTGCCGCGCTTGTCATTGTTCCGCGATGTCACTTCACTTCCGCGCCTTCCATGAGGTCTTCCGCACATCTCCTCCTTCCGCTCACCATAAGACTTCATTCCACATTCACCAGGACACAATGTCACAATTGACCACTCACAGGTGGTCTTTCCTCCTTTCACATCACCCCTCTGACATGGCAATTCCGCGGAACTCCATCACCCCCTCCCGGAACACCCCTATTCCGCGGATTTGGCTTCCCCCAAGTGTCCCTGACATGGCAATTTCGCGGCTACACACATGGCCCACTTCTGCAGCCCCTCTTCCGCGGAACCCCAAATATGAAGCCATCGTTACTGGACACCCAATTCCGCGGGTCTACCACCAGGCACAATTCCAGCCTTCCCCACACCCATAAACGGCCCCACACAAGCCCATAAAGATGCCCATTCCGNCGGGCACACGCGGTGAGGTGCATCCAGCACGGTGCGGGTCTCATGCTTCACCCCGCGGCTATCCCGCGGTGTGGGCACTCCCGCCCCCGTGGGTTCTGCACCTCCCCGTCACACACACACTCTTGCACACACCAATCTCCGCCCATTCTCCGGGCACACGCGGTGAGGTGCATCCAGCACGGTGCGGGTCTCATGCTTCACCCCGCGGCTATCCCGTGGTGTGGGCACTCCCGCCCCCGTGGGTTCTGCACCTCCTCGTCACACACACTCTTGCACACACCAATCTCCGCCCATTC
>SZWC01006717.1:4907-26314 GCA_023375785.1 Penium margaritaceum | reverse complement strand
GTCTTCCGCACATCTCCTCCTTCCGCTCACCATAAGACTTCATTCCACATTCACCAGGACACAATGTCACAATTGACCACTCACAGGTGGTCTTTCCTCCTTTCACATCACCCCTCTGACATGGCAATTCCGCGGAACTCCATCACCCCCTCCCGGAACACCCCTATTCCGCGGATTTGGCTTCCCCCAAGTGTCCCTGACATGGCAATTTCGCGGCTACACACATGGCCCACTTCTGCAGCCCCTCTTCCGCGGAACCCCAAATATGAAGCCATCGTTACTGGACACCCAATTCCGCGGGTCTACCACCAGGCACAATTCCAGCCTTCCCCACACCCATAAACGGCCCCACACAAGCCCATAAAGATGCCCATTCCGCCCCTCCACCATGAGGATCAACTGTGACTCTCTCCTCTTGCCCAAAGAACACCCCTCACTCGCCTCAACTTCATCGCGGAAGTCCATGACTCGGTCTCCCTCGCGGAAGATTTGCGTGCGCGGCAGATTTCATGTAAACACATATGCATAATTTGGTTGGTCACTGTGCATTGAAGCCACACTGTGCCACTACATATTGAAGGTATTTATACTTTCTAGTTGATAACTAGTATTCACAAACCATTATCTTCCACCCCGACCATTTGTGACTCGTGTTATGAGTTGTCAAAATTTACCACACTTAGTGATATTATTTGGTCATGTTCAGTGACATATGCCTACTTTGGTTGGTCATCGTGCATGGTCTCCACACCGTGCCACAACGTATTGAAGCCCCTTGTGCTTGCTATTTGATACCTGGTATTTCCAAAGCATTGTTTCACCCTCTGACCATTTCTGACTTGTATTATGAGTGGTCAACATTGACCACACACAGCGGATTTCTTTGGTCAAAGATAGTACATATGCCTACTTTGGTCGGTCATTGTGCATGGTAGCCACACCGTGCTACTACTGACTGAGTTGTTGTACTTGGTAGTTGAGAACCGATATTCCCATAGCATTGTTTTCTCTGCTAACCACTTGTGACTCGTGTTATGACTGGTCAATGTTGACCACCCATATTGCAATTCTCTGGTCATGATCAGTGACATCTGCCTAGTTTGGTTGTTTGGTGTGCATATCAGCCACACCGTGCCACTGCGTATTGAAGTTCTTTGTCTTTTCTAGTCAATACATTGGCTTCCCAAACCATTGCCTCTCCCTCTGACCATTTGTGACTCGTGTTATGAGTTGTCAATGTTGACCACACATAGTAGACTTATTCGGTCGTAGTCAGTGACGTATGCATCCTTTGATTGGTCACTGTGCACGCTAGCCTTTCCATGCCACTGCTTGTTGAAGGTCTTTGTACTTGCTAGTTGATAACCAGTGTTCACAACCCATTGTTTTCCCCGGTGACCATTTGTGCCTCGTGTTATGTGTTTTCAATGTTGATCACATTAAGTGAAATTTGTTGGTCATGGTTAGTGACATATGCATACTTTGGTTGGTCACTGTGCATTGAAGCCACATAGTGCCACTACATATTGAAGGTATTTGTACATGCTAGTTGATAACTAGTATTCACAAACCATTATCTTCCACCCTGACCATTTGTGACTTGTGTTATGAGTTGTCAAAGTTTACCACACGTAGTGACATTATTTGGTCATGGTCAGTGACATATGCCTACTTTGGTTGGTCATCGTGCATGGTCTCCACACCGTGCCACAGCGTATTGAAGCCCCTTGTGCTTGCAAATTGCTACTTGGTGTTCCGAAACCATTGTTCCCCCCTCCGACCATTTGTGACTCGTATTATGAGTTGTCAACTTTGACCACACACAGCGGATTTCTTTGGTCAATGGCAGTACATATGCCTACATTGGTCGGTCATTGTGCATGGTAGCCACACCGTGCTACTAATGACTGAAGGTCGTTGTACTTGGTAGTTGAGAACCGATATTCCCATAGCATTGTTTCCTCTCCAGACCTTTTGTGACTCGTGTTATGGTTGGTCAACGTTGACCACCCATATGGAAATTCTCTGGTCATGATCAGTGACATATGCATAGTTTGGTTGTTTGGTGTGCATAGTAGCTACACCGTGCCACTACGTGTTGAAGTTCTTTTTCCTTTGTAGTCAATGCATAGGCTTCCCAAACCATTGTCTCTCCCTCTGACCATTTGTGACTCGTGTTATGAGTTGTCAATGTTGACCACACGTAGTGGAATTATTTGGTCGTAGTCAGTGACGTATGCATCATTGGGGTGGTCAATGTGCACGCTAGCCATACCGTGCCACTGCTTGTTGAAGGTATTTGTACTTGCTAGTTGATAACTAGTGTTCCCAACCCATTGTTTTCCCCTGTAACCATTTGTGACTCGTGTTATGCGTTTTCAACGTTGACCACATGAAGTGAAAATTGTTGGTCATTGTTAGTGACATATGCATAATTTGGTTGGTCACTGTGCATTGAAGCCACACTGTCCCACTACATATTGAAGGTATTTGTACTTGCTAGTCGATAAATAGTACTCACAAACCAGTATCTTCCACCCTGACCATTTGTGACTCGTGTTATGAGTTGTCAAAGTTTACCACACTTAGTGATATTATTTGGTCATGGTCAGTGACATATGCCTACTTTGGTTGGTCACCGTGCATGGTCTCCACACCGTGCCACATCGTATTGAAGCCCCTTGTGCTTGCTATTTGATACCTGGTGTTCCCAAACCATTGTTTCCCCCTCTGACCATTTTTGACTCGTATTATGAGTTGTCAACGTTGACCACACACAGCGGATTTCTTTGGTCAAAGGCAGTACATATGCGTACTTTGGTCGGTCATTGTGCATGATAGCCACACCGTGTTACTACTGACTGACGGTCGTTTTACTTGGCAGTTGAGAAGAGATATTCCCATATCATTGTTTTCTCTCCTGACCGTTTGAAACTCATGTTATGGTTGGTCGATGTTGACCACCCATATTGAAATTCTCCGGTCATGACCAGTGACATATGCCTAGTTTGGTTGTTTGGTGTGCATATGAGCCACACCGTGCCACTACGTATTGAAGTTCTTTGTCCTTTCTAGTCAATACATTGGTTTCCCGAACCATTGTCTCTCCCTCTGACCATTTGTGACTCGTGTTATGAGTTGTCAATGTTGACCACACATAGTGGACTTTTTCAGTCGTAGTCAGTGACGAATGCATCCTTTGGTTGGTCACTTTGCACGCTAGCCATACCGTGCCACTGCTTGTTGAAGGTCTTTGTACTTGCTGGTTGATAACTAGTGTTCAAAACCCATTGTTCCCCCCTCATAGCATTTGTGAATCGTGATATGCATTTTAACCGTTGACCACATGAAGTGAAATTTGTTGGTCATGGTTAGTGACATATGCATACTTTGGTTGGTCACTCTGCATTGAAGCCACATTGTGCCGCTACGCATTGAAGGAATTTGTGCTTGCTAGTCGATAACTAGTATTCGCAAACCATTATCTTCGACCCTGACCATTTGTGATTCGCGTTATCAGTTGTCAAAGTTCACCACACTTGGTGATATTATTTGCTCATGGTCAGTGACATATGCCTACTTTGGTTGGTCATTGTGCATGGTCTCCACACCGTTCCACATCGTATTGAAGCCCCTTGTGCTTGCTATTTGATACTTGGTGTTCCCAAACAACTTCTCCCCCTCTGACCATTTGTGACTCGTATTATGAGTTGTCAACGTTGACCACACACAACGGATTTCTTTGGTCAAAGGCAGTACATATGCCTACATTGGTCGGTCATTGTGCATGGTAGCCACACCGTGCTACTACTGACTAACGGTCGTTTTACTTGGTAGTTGAGAACCGATATTCACATAGCATTGTTTTTTCTGCTGACCGTTTGTGACTCATGTTATGGTTGGTCAATGTTGACCACCCATATTGAAATTCTCTGGTCATGGTCAGTGACATATGCTTATTTTGGTTGTTTAGTGTGCATAATAAGCACACCGTGCCACTACGTATTGAAGATCTTTGTCCTTTCTAGTCAATACATTGGCTTATAAAACCATTGTCTCTCCCTCTGACCATTTGTGACTCGTGTTATGAGTTGTCAATGTTGACCACACATAGTGGACTTATTCGGTCGTAGTCAGTGCCGTATGCATCATTTGGTTGGTCACCGTGCACGCTAGCCATACCGTGCCACTGCTTGTTGAATGTATTTGTACTTGCTAGTTGATAACTAGTGTTTGATACCCCCAATTTTGCCACGCTTTTGACCTCCTCCGCGGGCGGCTCCGCTCCGCGCTAGTCCGCGGATCAGTCACTCCACTACTACTAGTCTACAGGTGAGTAGCAGGACACGGTTGTCACCCTCAGACTGGAACCTATTCCGCGGACCACAGGTTTGGACTTCTACGCTGACCACTTGCCGACGAGTGATGCTCTGCTTTCCGCTAGGCAGTTGCTACACACAATGGCAAAACTCACTATTACCAGCTATTCCGCGNGGCGGCTCCGCTCCGCGCTAGTCCGCGGATCAGTCACTCCACTACTACTAGTCTACAGGTGAGTAGCAGGACACGGTTGTCACCCTCAGACTGGAACCTATTCCGCGGACCACAGGTTTGGACTTCTACGCTGACCACTTGCCGACGAGTGATGCTCTGCTTTCCGCTAGGCAGTTGCTACACACAATGGCAAAACTCACTATTACCAGCTATTCCGCGGTCCACAGACCTAGAGTTCCGCGCAGGCACCTCGCCAATGAATGATGCTTTGCGGTCCGCTTCTTCTCACATGGGAGTCCACCACCTCGTGGCATCCGACTCCTCTCCGCGGAATCCCAATTCCGCGGACGTATGCAAGCAAGGGGCACCGCCTGCAGCTTACTTCACTTGGACTTTTGGTTCTTCACGCACCTACTCCCACAGTCCGCGGATCGGACTTTCGAGAGCAACTGAGAGCAGGATGGCAAAGGGGGGAGCGTAAGGATGTGAGTAGGTAAATGTCTTTGACAAAGCTGATTGCGGAGTACATGGACTGCTTCTGAAGGCAAGTAAGTCTGAGTTGCGGTTCTGCTATTGCCAGCGAGGCCCTTTTCTACTTGGGACTCCGCACGATGTGTCTACACGCCGTCGGTCTCATCCCTCTCACATCATCCTTCTTCCTTTTGCATGGACTCCACGCGGTACGGATATGCACCACGGGTCTCGTCCCAACCACACACACACACACACATACTGTCTATCGTCTGCTGGTTACATCCTTCATCCGCGGCTCATGCACACGGTTCTTCGTGTGCTTCCTTGAATATTCGTCTTCCGCGGTGCGTCTCTTGGGACTCCTCCGTGATTGATGCTTAGTCACTCATGTTGATTGGACGTTTTCTCCCCTGATTGTCCGGTTCTTCCGCTGTCCTGCCTGTGCTTTACCAGTGGCCGCGGATCTTGCCGCGACTCGTCCCTGTTCCCTTTGCACCGCGGCTTTTCCCTCCACTGCTTCCCGCTTTTGCCACAAGTGCTCGAATAAGAAGAACCGCTGAGGCGAGTGTTAGCCTGCGACAGCCCTTCCATTGGTGCCCTGATCCTTGCTTCCCCCGGATCCGCGCTACCCCTCGCTCAACCGCATCCGCGGGAGCCAGCATTCTGCGCGCGGACCTTCTGCCTCCTCGGTTCCCATTCCGCATGTGACCTGTTCTACGGAGATGCGGCAGAATTGTGCGTGACACTGATGCCCCCAACCCCCCCCCCTTTTTCAAGACTCTTTCCCAGAGTCTCTCAACGAGTTTTCCGCGTGAAGTGCTTGTGGGGCTTGGTGCGATCCTAGTCCTGGCATGGCCTGCAGTACTTTTCCACCGTTCCTCCCTTCCGCTTGAGCTTCGCCGTGCACGCATCATGGATGAAAAGCCGGCATCCTTCACACCGCACTGCCATCGTGGGTGCGCTGACCAACTTCTTGCATGAGGAGTAATGTGGTGCGCGTTTGTACTCCTGGCAGCTTGAGCATTGGTAGATCCGCTTGCCTTCGCTACTCCGCCCCACCTCTTTGGCACAGGATTCATGTGCGATGCCTCCGCAGTGCTCGCACCGGCAGACTGACCCCTCAAGCCGACCAAAGCAGTTGTCCCCCGTGCAGGTGCGCTTGTTGGAGAACTTCCATTTCATCCTCCACGACTTGTTGCGACAGTTGCTGTAGGTCCATATGCCCTCCTTCCCGCGCTTTCCACACCGCAGGTGGCACATGGTCCGACACATGCCGCAGGGTTTACCGAACTCGGTCAGCTCTGTTTCACACCCTTCGCAGAGTGGGGCCAAAGTTTCAGTGGTGTAGGATAGTGAGGCCACTTTTTCCACGATTTCTGCTCCCACACATCTTTGACACTACCCCGCCCATACCAAGCTGCCCGTCACCAGGCAGCCCTGATGAGCCATCCGGCTGCACTGGGTGCACCGCTCCCCCGTGCGGACAGCCTTTATGCAGGTGGGGCAGTTTTTTGCGGCCGGTGCGGGCGGGTCCTGCTCTCCCTCATCCTCCGAATCCATCTCCTCTCCTTCTGCAGTGACACGCGGCGGCTTCCGGATCCCGTGCTTGCGCTCGATCTCTTGGCGGCACTTCCGACATTTTTTTTATCCGCTCCGTTCTCCCTTCGCGTTCCGTGGCTGCTCCAGGCACTTGTCGCATATCCTCTGGTGGCATCCTTCACAGTCCTTCACCCGTCTACCCCATAGTTGCCCGCATTGGGCGCACGTCTGGCGTGCCTTTTCGTTCTGGCCCTGCTCTGCTGCTGCCATCTGACCTTCCTCTTGCCATTGTCGCATTGTGGCTCCCGTTACCGTGCGAGGCCCTTGCCGCGCCCCTGCTGCATCCTCTTCCTCCTCTTCTTCATCCTCCTCATTCGGGTCCCTTCCTCCTCGTGCCTCTCCTCCCCCGGGGCCTGGGCCGGCTCCGTCGCCCCTTTCCTTTTCTGTTCTTCTTCCTCTCCCTGGCATTCACTCGTGCACCGCAGACAGGTGCAGTTCCAACCAATGCAGCTCTTGGCTAGCCCCTAGTGCATTGGCTGGCCGCAGACGCGGCAGACGACTTTTAGGAGCTTCTCCTCAGGCAGATCCTCCCCACAAACCGCGTAGGGGCCCGTGTAGACAGCCAGGTCGCGGGGGCTCATGGGAGAATTCTTCCGTGGAGCATCAGTGACTCCTCTTGGGGTCATTTTTCAGCTGTCCGTCTGTTGTGATCTTGACTGTTGCTGCAGTTCTTGTTGCTCCTGTTGTTCCTGCGGCTCCTGTTGCTCCTGCTGTTCCTGTTGCTCCTGTGGTGCTTGCTGCTGCAGGCCCCTTGATTCCTGCGCTTACTCCTCCTGTGTCGTGCGTCCTCCCGCGGAGACCTCTTGCACGTCAGAGCCGTCCGTCGGTTCCTCCTGAGGTTCCTCACTCCACACCTGGGTCTGGCACTGTTCCAGCACCTCCTCCGCGCGCCATCCCCTTGATCCCTTGCGAGCCTCCAGCGGAGGGAGTTCTCCACCCGTAACGGGTATGTGTGTTTGCCAGGCCGGGGGTAGCAAGACGAACTCTGTTGCAGGGTAGCTCTGTTCACTGAATCCGTCTGGCCCTTCCAGCCATACTCGTCCCGCGTCCACCGCAGCCACGTGATACACCTGCCTCGCCTCTTCTGCTTCACGCCCTGCGCCTGGGAAGGGGCGGAGGTACACCAGGTTTCCTTCCTCAATTGCTCTGTGGTGGAGGCGTTGAATGGCGGCATCACATCCGCGCCAAGCCGAAACCGAGGCGCAGAGTCGTGCCTCGGCCCTTACTGCGGCGGTTTTCTGGCATCACGCCCGGTACCACTCCTGCACTCCCTTATCCCTCGCCAGCTCCCGCTCCTTCTCCGAGCAGCCATCTTGCTGCTGCTCCGGGTCCAGCGGCAGCAGTAGTGGGAGTTGCGGCATGCTAAGTGCCGCGCGCGGAGGCTGCCCAAAGAGGAGTGCATGCGACGAGAATGTGGTGGCACGGCTAGGGGTAATGTTGATGAAGTGGGCGGTCTTTTTGAGGGTCTCCCCCTAATCTTTGGCCTCCGCAGTGGCCACCGCCCGCTCCAGGATCACGTGTAGTCGCTCGACTTGGCCCTGGGATTGAGGCCGGTATCGTCTAGAATGCACGTGCTGCACTCCCCACTCCGCGAGCTCTTCGCGGAACGCTCCTGCGAACTCGGTGCCGTTGTCATTGTGCACCACGCGACACCCTCCAAATTTGTAGAACACCTCCTACCGGATAAAGCGTGCCGCGCACTCAGAGGACTTGTCGGGGACGGCCAGGACCCATATGTATTTGGTGAAATGGTCCACCACTGCAATCCAGTACCACTCTCCTTGGGCGCGGCGGGGACGAGGTCCATGGAAGTCAATAATGATGCTGTTTAGTGGCTCACCGATGGGGGAGGGCAGGAAGAGCGGCATGTACCGCAGCGTTATCTTGCGGTGGCGCTCACATGGCGCACAGTGTTGCACCACGTCTTTCATAATCGCCAGGAGGTTTGGTATGTGCAGGATGGGAGTGAGGCGCTCCTTAAGTGCCTGGACACCAGAGTGGTGGTGTTGATGGTATGCTTCGACCACCGCTCGTTGCATGGTGGGTGGGGGCACCCACAAGATCTGCGGCTTGGTCTGCCACAGGGGGCCACCTTCCCACGCGTACTGTTCGCAGGTGACAGCGAGATCATCCTTCTTCCTCCTGTCATATTCTACCCCATCCACGTCCCCAGGGCCTTGTACACCTTGTCCGCCTCCACCTTTTGCTGCTCCTTGGTTGTGGCGTGGAGCAGGATGTGCGCGGCTTGCCAGATCCTCCAGTCTTGCGTCTCGACGGGCTTCTCCTTCACCGCCTTTCCCGCAGCAGCTTCTCCCGGCTTCCTCTTCTTCTCCTCTTCCAGCGCCGGAAGCCCCTGGGCTCGCCTTGCGTCTTGTTCCGCCTTCATTGCTTGCAGGCGCCGTTGGTTCTTATTGTCATAGACGGGAGGCTCCATGTCCCTGCTGTCCGCTGCAGGGAAGATGCGCATAATTCCTACTGCGCGGAGTTCCCCTTCATCCCATTGGCTTCATAGTCTCGCTTTGGGTACTGCTCCATGCTGCGGCCCCATGCTCCGCGGGCTTTGCCTGCCTCTGGTTCTGCTTTTTGCTCCGACGGTGCCTTGGGGAGTCGCAGCAGGCCCCGCCCTTTCGCGATTGGCTGGTCCTCGTCAGGTGGTGGTGACTCGTTTAGCTCGGAAATCACCACCCCGCCTGCCTTCTGTTTTACCGTAGTCACTGCGGCGTCATTTTCAATCCCCTGCTTGTATTGTGATGCAGCGCCCGCGCCCCCCAGGAGGGGTTGAAGTTGGGTCGGGACCGATCCGGCCGGCATTGGGACGTTGCGGGATACTGCCAAGAGCAGCTCCATTGCTTGGGCGATGCTCTGCTGGACTTGCGCGAGCTGCTCCAGGTCAACAGGCTGGCGTAGTTCTGTGTTGGTGCTGATTTGTTTGCTGCGCTTAGCAGGGGTGGTAGTGGTGGAGCTCTCTTCAACGGTCCGCAACCCTTTTTCCTTGCGGTGGGATGTTGGTGTAGTCTCTGCGGATGGCGCCTGTTTTTTTTAGCGGATTTCTTCTGTGGCTCAGCTTCCTGGCTGACTGACGCCGTGTGAGCTGGGGCTGCCTGCTTTCCGGGAACCGCAGATGCTGTAGCCCTTCTGGCTGCGTGCTGGAGTTTGGCCCTTATGTCGAGCAGAGCAGGGGACAGGGTCGGTTGTGAGGTTTTCTTCCATACTTCCCTTCTGGCTGCCGCTGCCGTGGTGTATGCAAGCACGTCCTAGGCTCGTCCCCCGCTTTCCACCTGTGCCCCTTCCTGCTACTTTGCCATCTGCGCCCCTGCCGTTTGTTTTGCCGCGGCCGCTGCTTCCCCTGCATCCGCTGCTTCAACCTCCGGGGCGGTTTTGTCTCCTGTCTTGTCATGCCTTCCATTCTTGCTTCGTGTTCCGCAGCCGCGATCACAGCTTCCACCACAGCTTCTACCTCTTGCGCCGCCCTCTACTCCGCTGCAACTTCCGCCTTCCGCCTCCGTTCTCCTGCCATCTCGTGCCATAGTGCCCGCAGCCGCTCCCTAATGCTTGTAAGATCGGGGGAGTCGCGGAGATACTCCTGCGCCTCTTCGGTTTTAGTGTGGATGCGGTTCTTCTCCTCCCGACACACGTTGATTGCTTCTCGGGCCCAGTGACATACTGCTTCTTCTATTAGTGCCGTGTGTGTTCCCTGAAGAGATTTCCATACTTCTTCGGCTACCGCGGTCACGGCCCGTTGGCGCATGGCACTGTCTTGAGTCAGCTACCAGGCGTTGGCGATTGCAACGAACCAACGCTCATGCTGCTGCTCTGCCATAGAGATAGCTGCCAGCTCCGCTGCCGTGTACTGCAGTCCACACATGCGGGAGGTGAGCCCGAATAAGTAGCTCCACCTCCAGAGTTCCGCCGTCGTCTTGCGGTCTGGCACTTCCATCGTTACTGCTGCCATGCGGGCAGCGTGGTATATAGTGAGTGCCCGGGCACGCGCCTGAAGTAGATGTACATAGCGGCGTGTGGGATCCGCGGCCTGGTCACGGCGGACCAGGAGCCACCATTTGCGGGCAGCATCCACGTTATGGTCAGGTTGTACTGTGTCCAGGAGCGTTGCCACACCTCCCATGGCCTGCGTCGGGTGAAGGTTAAGGAGGTTGCGTAGCACCGAAAGGAGACGCTCGGCCCCTGCTGTCTCGAGTAGCTGCAACTGTCGTACTCGCGGCCCCAAGGCAAGGGCAGTCTTGGTCGCTCCCTTCAGGGCCACTTGCCAGGCTGGGTTAAAGAAAGAGTTCCTTAAGCTTGCGCGGACTACCTCCGGGAGCTCATCGAGCAGGTGAATGATGACGCTGGTCACCACTTCCAACAGGTGATCAGCATTGGGGTGATCCCCACTGTCCCCGGAGCTTTCCTCCAGACGTGTCTGTGCGCCCTCCATGATCGTACCGGCACTGAGTAGGGGTTGTGGGATTTTGCGTGAGGCCGGTGGAGAGGAGGAGTGCCCGGTTGGTACAGAAGGGCCGGGCGGTGGCGGTGCTCCTCCAAGTGTCGTTGCCGCCGGGGACGCAGCAGGGCCAAATGGCGGAGGCGTCCTAGGTGACGCTGCCGCCACAACTGCGACAGGGATTGGTAGCGGGGGTGCCACAGGGGATGTTGCTACTTCTGGTGCTGCGGAATGGCCTGGTGCTGGCGGGGCTTCAGATATCGCCGCCACTACTAGTGCCGCGGAAGGAACTAGGGCTGGAGGGGCTCCAGGTGATGCTACTATCGCCGCGGAAGGGCATGGTGCCGGAGGTGCCCTAGGTGATGCCGCGGCTGCCGCCGCGGGAGGGCCTGATGCCGGGGTTGCTTCTAGAGTTGCACCGAGTGAGGCTGCTACCGCTGGTGACGCCGATTGTCTTGTGCCAGTTGTGACACGGCCCATGGGCTATTGTCGGAAGGTCCGTCTTGTGGCACGCTCATCCCCCCCGTTCAAAGGCGCGGACCCCACGCCAGAAGGGCGAGTCATTGCGGATGCTGTGCCGCGGGTGGCACTGGAATTGCGAGTAACGCGGCAGGTGAACTGAGTGCCAGGAGCGGGTGGCGTGAGAACCATAGGAGAAAGTACGGAGAGTGGTCGGGCCGAAGTGAAGAGCGGGGTGAACGATCGAATGCCGGCAACAGAAATGAGACTGAAAATACCCGCTCCGAGCAATATATCCGCCTTGCGTGGCGCGAGCCAGTCGGCCGCCAGGAGCACGTCATATGTGCGGACGTCACATACCTGCATGGTGTGTGGTGCATGCACGTTAGCGACCTGGAAAGGTAGGGCCTCGATCTGTCCGATGGGTGCATTGATGGCTCCGGTGGAGATGGAGAAGCGGAGCCGAGTGGGCACGATGAGATGGTCAAGACGCAAGGTGCGGGCCATCCGCAGCGCGATGGTAGTATGGGTGGCGCCAGTGTCCACGATGGCCACAAACTTGCGGCCACATACCCAGACATAGCACCATGCCACGTGGACCTCGGCCGGAGTCGGTGGACCGGGGACCAACGGGGCAGGGGCCCATGTGCGTGGCGCACGGCAGGCATCCTCCCGGACGCGGGAGTGTGCTGTGATGATGGCTTGGGCCACCATGGAGACACCGGCATCACGGGTGAGTGTACAAGAGAGGCGGATGCCGACGGGGAGAGTGAGGGATTGTGGGGGGAAAAGAGTGCCTGGAGTCACTCCGCAGATGCAAGGGAATGGAGGAGGAAGTCGACCAGGGAGAGGGAATGACGTGTGTTGAGAAGAGGCGAGGCAGCGGGTGGAGGGGACATTGTAGGGGAAGCGGTGGCAACCAGCGCAGCCATGGGAGTCCGGCGGGATGGTGGCCGAGAAGAGCAAGGAGGAATGTACGCTGCGACATCCTCCAACGTCCAACCGCGGATGGTAGGGTTGAAGCGGCGGGCAAGCTGAAGACCAATGGCAGGGAGATCAGGGAGGGTCTTTGCAGCGCCGAAGCACTCGGCAGGCTCCAGCTCGGACAGGAGTTGGTACGCGACCGCGAATTCCTCCTCCGTGAATTCGCTAGCGACATCCTCCCACTAGGGCTCAACATCCGCGGAGGGGGAGGCAGCTGCGGGAGGCGACTCCTAGAGGCGATCTCGTAGGTTCGTGGGGTGCGGCCAGTCCTCGCGTGGGAGGGAGCTGAGAGCATCCGCGTTGCGCTTGGCGACCGCGGGCTGATACTTGATCTTCATGTTGTAGCCCTGTAAGAGGAGGGTCCACTTGGCCAATATGTCCTCATGATTCTGCGTCGTGAGCAGCCACTGTAGCGCCTGATGATCCGTCAGGACCGTGAAAGGTTTTCTGGTCTTGATATAGTCGCGGAAGTGTTGGAGAGCCCACAGCACAGGCAGGCATTCGCCCTTCACCGGTGGGTAGTTCCGCTCACCGTCAGTGAGGGCGCGACTAGTATATGCAATCACCCGCTGGATCGGTTCCTGGACCGACTGCGATAGGACCGCGCCAAGGCCTTCCCGCAACCAGTCGGTTGTGATGGCGAAGGGGAGGTTGAAGTCTGGAAACTCCAGCATGGGCGCGGTAACTAAGCGATGATTGATCTCTGCCCAAGCAGCCGCACACTCCGGAGTCCACTCAAATAGGATGTCTTGATGGGTCAGCTGTTGCAGCGGGCGGATGATGCGTGCGTAGTCACGGACGAACTTGCGCTAGAAGAGACAAAGCCCAGTAGATCTTAACCTGTCCCGTAGTAGTGGGTTGGAGCCATTCCTGGACAGCTGCGATTTTTTTGGGGTCGGTTTTGATACCGTCGGCACTCATGACAAAGCCCAAGAACCCCATCTCCGCGACGCCAATGGAACACTTGGCGGCCTTGTGTTTGAGGTTTGCAGCGCAGAGTGTAACAAAGACGACGGAGACGGAGGAGAAGAGGTCCGCGAAGCTGTGGGCGGCAACCATGATGTCGTCGATGTAGCAGCTTACGTTGGGAATGCCGCGGAGAGTGGAGTCCATGACACGCTGAAACGTGGCGCTGGCATTGCGGAGACCGAAGGGCATGTGAATAAAGGCGTAGAGGCCTTCAGGGGTGACAAAGGCCGTCTTAGCAATAGAGTCTGGTACATGGGGACGGCGTGGAAGGCTACCTTAACCTCGAGCTTGGCAAACCATCCGCGGCCCTATTGACGCTCTTGTATGTCAACAATCAGTGGCATGGGATAGGCATCCTCCTTGGTGACGCGGTTAAGGTCACGGAAGTCCACACAAAAATGCTTGGAACCGTCCGGTTTGCCAACGATGACCAAGTTGGCAAACCATTCGCGGCCCTATTGACGCTCTTGTATGTCAACAATCAGTGGCATGGGATAGGCATCCTCCTTGGTGACGCGGTTAAGGTCACAGAAGTCTACACAAAAATGCTTGGAACCGTCCGGTTTGCCAACGATGACCAAGTTGGCACGCCAGGGGCTGATAATGGGCACGATCACACCTTGGGCCTTCAACTCCGCGAGACCGTCATTAATGATCTGTTCTTGACCTGGGAGGATTCGGCGGACCTTCTGTTTGACCGCGGTAGCTGTGCCGGTGTTGATGACATGGGAGGCGTTGACTGCTCCAAGGTCCGTCGCGGATCCAGTAAAGATGTCGGCGTAGGAATCCAACAAGTCCCGAAAGTCTTGCTTCTGGGATGGTGAGAGGCGAGGGTGAAGGATGTGGTCCCACCGCGGTGGTGGTGGTGGCAGTTGCTCAATTATGGTATAGAAGTCGTCGTCATCGTCCTGGGGAGATCCTCGGCCGAATGCCTCCTTGCCCTGCTGCCATAACCCCAGAAGATTGGCACGCATCCCTGCTTTCTCGTGCTCCGCGGAAAGTTCACGCCACTATTCGACAAGCACCTGTTCCGCGTCCAGGGTCTCATCTACCAGGCCCTTGTTGCTCAGGGAACGTGCAATGGAATCCTCCTGTACCGCATCGGAGAGGGAGAAGGTTGGAGCCTCTGCCACTGGTACCGTGACTCGATCACCCACCGTGATGAGGGCGTACTCTTTGGTGCCCATGGTGGAGGTGAGCTGCATGACACACAGGGAAAACAGAAGGTTGCCTCGTCACAGACGGAGATAGTCCATCCCCATGAGAATGTCATAGGTCCGCGCCTGGGTTCCTTGAACATCCATTGGTTCATTTAGAGTGCCCACTTGAAAGGGTCAGCCGCGTACTTTGCCATCCCCGTAATCAAGTCCTCCTGCGGAGTTACTGAATAGTCACCGCGTTGGGATGATGGGCTCTGTCCACTCAATGAGGCAGAGGACGCAGAGGGCCACAGTAGTGTGGGTCGCTCCCGTGTCGACAATGGCCAAGAACTTGCGGCCACAGATCCAGACCACGCAACAGGCCACCTCATAGTGGCAGTCGTCGCGACGGGGAGGTTCCAGGGGTTGGGGTGCCCATCCCCAGTCTATCTCTTCTGTGGTTAACGCGGGAGGGGCTTCTGCCACGACGCGTCGGGTGTTCTTGGTGCCGTGGGGCGGAGTGGTGCAGGCAAGGGATATCCCAACGGTCTGGAGGCGGTGATTGGCTCTGGTAAATTCCTCTCTGTGCCGCGGAGCCAATTCGAGATGAAGGCGGAGGAAATCAAAGAAGCTCACGGAGGCGATGGGAGTGGTGAAGAGCTTGTGTACAGTGCCACTAGAATCAGCTGCAAGAGTGGGAGTGGGGTGAGATGCCGGCGGGTTGTTTGTAACAGGTGGGAGCACCGCAGGCGCGGGATCCGGTTGGCGGCGCTTCTCTGGGGGTTGCATGGAGCGGGCCGTAATGGCCTCCTGTAGCCGGGCCTCGGCGGTTTCCGCTCATCGCCGCAGGTCGTCCTGCAACTGTGCAGCCTCCTGTATATCCCATCCGCGGAGCTTGATTTGACGGGCCCGAGAGATGAGCTCCGTCTCCTCAGGTGTTGGCGCCACCTCAGTAGTCTCTTCTTCTGTCGTGGGCAATCCCATCTTCACATTGCGAGCGCCGGCCGCGGAGTTTTGCAGTGGATTTGGCAAGATGCCCTGACCTGCTCCTTGAGTCGCCTGGTCTTGTCGGCTGGGGGGGGATGCGGCGTCTGTGATTGCTGCTGTTGCTGTGGTTGATATTGCTGCGGTTGACCCGGCCACGCTTGGTTGTAGTACTGCTGCCATTGCTGGACCATGGGATCCTGGGGTACCGGCTTAGGGCGCGGAGCCGCGTGTCGCTTGCGAGGGCAGTCCCGAGCAATGTGCTCCAGGCTATGGCACGTGTAGCAGGCTTTTGGCTTTTGCTGCTGCGGAAGAGGTGCATGTGAAGGTGTGGGTGTAGGTGTGTCGCTTCCCTGATACTGTCGGGTGGACCGTTGTCTGGCAAAGATGGCCGTTGCGTCTCGCACTGCATCTTGAAGGGACAGGTAGCGGTCGGCGATCATGAGGCTGGTGATCTCATCCGGAAGTGCACTGATGAGATTCTGCAGCAAAACCGACAGCAGCAAGCCCTCCCCCTGTGGACTCTTGGCCACTGAGGCCCAGGTTAGGAACTGATCCAGGAAACGGCGGATATCATCATCCTTGTGCATAACCTCCTTCTCAATCTTCCGCAACGCTTCTTCTTTAGTTGAGTGTTTTGAAGCGTTCGATGAGGGCGTTGCCAATGTCCTCGAAAAATGGGAAAGGTGCTCGTGCATTGTACCAGTTTGCTACCGCACCCTGGAGATGAAGTTCCGCGGTGGCGAGACAGAGATCAGGCGGAATCCGGCCGATGCTAGTGTAGAGGGTAATCTGTTTGAGCCAGACCCAAGGGTCTTCCTCCGAGGCACCCTTGAAGGAATCCAAGCGGGGAATATTGGCGGGCTCAGAACGGATGTATTGCAGCTACGGGACAGTGCTCCGGTTAGTCGTCAATGTAGTCACAGCACGTAGCGGCGGAAGGGCTGCAGGTGGAGCCGCAGAGTATCCAATCGTTTTTCAGCATAGTCAAACTTTGAAATTTTGGAGCCAGATACTGGCCCCAGATACCGGCCGGGGCCGGTATCTGGGGCTGCCCCACGGGCATGGGAAGATAGGCTTGCGTGGGAGGGGGAGGCATGTACCAGGAAGAGGGAGTGGTTGTGGAGGCGGTGTAGGGTGTAGAGAAGAATACTGTCCCATGCGGCAGAACCTGAGTCCCCTGCACCGGTGGCACCGCTGTCTGCGGTACCCAGTACATCTGAGTTGGTGGGATCGCAGTCGTAGTGTGTAGAGGAACTGCCAATCCAGCGCTGGCGGTCGGGTGCGAATTCCCTGATAACTGTTGTGGGGGCAAGTATCTATGGCTCTATGCAGTTTGTTGCGGGATTGGCTGCGAGGACTGGTGAGTCGCCCCATCTGGCACTGTTCCATTCAGCTGCTGGTGGTGGAGCTGCTGATAAGTGGGCATGGATGGCTACGGAATCATGTTGGGTAGGAGCTTCTGCGGTATCATTCCCACCAGCATCGGACCCATCTGCTGTTGGGCCGTCCACAGGGCCGGTGTGACCGCGGAGGGTTGCGGCATGCTCGTCAGCTATGCTCCGCCTCCGAACGTCTGCCCCTGATAGCTCGTTAGTTGGGTCCCGGTCAGTGGAGGCTGAATCGTGCTCCCCTGGTGGGTGGCTCTGCCCCCGGGCTGGGGCATCTGCTGTGGCGGCGGTGTGATTGCGGAGGGTCCAGTCATCACCCCCGCTTGCATTGTGAGATGCGGCGGCGGATGCGCTGGCTGCTGCAGTCCCGTTGCAGGCGGATGCGGCATGGCTGCCGCCTGCATAGTGCTCAACACCATCTATTGCTGTGGTGGTGTACCTGTCACTGGTGGCTGCGGGGGCGCCCCGGTTGGCAGAGTGACCTGGTTCAGCTGTGACGTCTGCGGCTGGACTGGCCCAGACGCGGAGAGCGGTTGCGCTGTGCCGGCCTGCCCGCTCCCCATGTACTACTGTTGCGGATACCTCGGTGACTGGGCCATTCCTGACACCTGGAGTTGCGCCACCGCTCCTGTGGTCAGAGGGGTCTGGCTTACTGGGATGTGGTTTACCGGTGGATGTGTGACTCCTGGTATCTGTGTGGACACGGGCATCCCCATCCGCATATTCTCCATGGGCTGCTCCAATGTGCCCACATGTTGCTGTTGCTGGCCACACACAGGAGGCTTCACGGTCGGGTCTCCCAGGGCTGTCCCATCCAGCTGGTGCGGCTGATTCATCTCTTGTGGCATCCCAAGGGCAGGGGCTGGGGATTCCACCTGCTGCGGCTGCGCTGAGGTCTCCTGCTCGTCTGGTGCTGGTGTCTTGGGGATCCCAAAATCCTCGGGGCTTGAGGGTCACGGATGCGCTGGCGGGTGAGTGGGCTGCGACTCCGTTCCGCCGGCAATATGCTGCTGCTACTGCCCGCCCCGTCGCCGATACACCAGTCCACGGTAAGCCTCGAGTTCTCCACCACCGGAGGATACCTCCAGTGTAGGTGGTGTATCGAAGAACCATGGCGTTCCAAGTGGCACGTTATGTGGGCCTTTGCGTTCCTGTTGATGCTGCACGGATACATGGCTATCGGAGCTGTGGACGCTATCCATCTCCACACGCTCGTCGAGCGTATCCATGATGCGGCGCCAATGCAGCTGCTCCAACCACCCGGTCACTCGTCGGTGCTAGACGAGTGGATCGGGGCCCAGTGAGGAGCTGACTAGTGTGCGGGATGGCACTGGCGAAGAATCCTTGCTCCCTGCGTGAGTCGCGGCCCGTCGGGGTAGGAAGCACTGCGCCAACAGTTGCTATTGCCATCGCCCAATGTCCTCATGTACGAAGCTGGCCACAGACATCAACGACTGATCTGAAGATCTGAAAGGCACGTGCAGTTCTGCTGGCAAAGAGCAAAGAACTGTCCACGCTCACCGCACCATGACACTGATACCCCCAATTTTGCCGCGCTTTTGACCTCCTCCGTGGGCGGCTCCGCTCCGCGCTAGTCCGCGGAAGAGTCAGTTCACTACTACTAATCTACAGGTGAGTAGCAGGACACGGTTGTCATCCACAGACTGGAACCTATCTCGCGGACCACAGGTTTGGACTTCTATGCTGACCACTTGCCGACAAGTGATGCTCTGCTTTCCGCTAGGCAGTTGCTACACACAATGGCAAAACTCACTATCACCAGCTATTCTGTGGACCACAGACCTAGAGTTCCGCGCAGGCACCTCACCGATGAATGATGCTCCGCGGTCCGCTTCTTCCCACACGGGAGTCCACCACCTCGTGGCGTCTGACTCCTCTCCGCGGAATCCCAATTCCGCGGACGTATGCAAGCAATGGGCACCGCCGGCAGCTCACTTCACTCGGACTTTTGGTTCTTCACGCACCTACTCCCACTGTCCGCGGACCGGACTTTCGAGAGCAACTGAGAGCAGGAGGGCAAAGGGGGGAGCGTAAGGATGTGAGTAGGCAAATGTCTTTGACAAAGCTGATTGCGGAGTACATGGAATGCTTCTGAAGGCAAGCAAGTCTGAGTTGCGGTTGTGCTATTGCCAGCGAGGCCCTTTTCTACTTGGGACTCCGCACAGTGCGTCTACACGCCGTCGGTCTCATCCCTCTCACATCATCCTTCTTCCTTCTGCATGGACTCCATGCGGTGCGGCTACGCACCGCGGGTCTCGTCCCAACCACACACACACACAAACATACTGTCCATCTTCTGCTGGCTACATCCCTCATCCGCGGCTCGTGCACACGGTTCTTTGTGTGCTTCTTGAATCTTCGTCTTCCGCGGTGCGTCTCCCGGGACTCCTCCGTGATTGATGATTGGTCACTCATGTTCATTGGACGTTTTCTTCCCTGATTGTCCGGTTCTTCCGCCGTCCTGCCTGTGCTTTACCAGTGGCCGCGGATCTTGCCGCGACTCGTCCCTGTTCCCTTTACACCGCAGCTTTTCCCTCCACAGCTTCCCGCTTTTGCCACAAGTGCTCGAATAAGAAGAACCGCCGCAGACGAGTGTTAGCCTGCGGCGGCCCTTCCATTGGTGCCCTGATCCTTGCTTTCCCCGGATCCGCGCTACCCCTCGCTCAACCGCATCCGCGAGAGCCAGCATTCTGCGCGCGGACCTTCTGCCTCCTCGGTTCCCATTCCGCAGGTGACCTCTTCTTCGGAGCTGCGGCAGAATTGTGCGTGACAGTGTTCCCAACCCATTGTTTTCCCCTCTGTCCATTTGTGACCCGTGTTATGTGTTTTCAATGTTGATCACTTGAAGTGAAATTTGTTGGTCATAGTTAGTGACATATGCATACTTTGGTTGGTCACTATGCATAGAAGCCACATTGTGCCACTACATATTTAAGATATTTGTACTTGCTAGTCGATAAGCATTATTCACAAACCATTATCTTCCACCCTGACCATTTGTGACTCGTGTTATGAGTTGTCAAAGTTTACCACACTTAGTGACATTACTTGGTCATGGTCAGTGACATATGCCTACTTTGGTTGGTCATCGTGCATGGTCTCCACACCGTGCCACAGCGTATTGAAGCCCCTCGTGCTTGCTATTTGATACTTGGTGTTCCCAAACCATTGTTTCCCCCTCTGACCATTTGTGACTCGTGTTATGAGTTGTCAAAGTTTACCACACTTAGTGACATTACTTGGTCATGGTCAGTGACATATGCCTACTTTGGTTGGTCATCGTGCATGGTCTCCACACCGTGCCACAGCGTATTGAAGCCCCTCGTGCTTGCTATTTGATACTTGGTGTTCCCAAACCATTGTTTCCCCCTCTGACCATTTGTGACTCGTATTATGAGTTGTCAACGCTGACCACACACAGCGGATTTCTTTGGTCAAAGGCAGTACATCTGCCTACTTTGATCGGTCATTGTGCCTGGTAGACACACCGTGCTACTACTGACTGAAGGTCGTTGTAGTTGGTAGTTGAGAACCGATATTCCCATATCATTGTTTTCTCTCCTGACCATTTGTGACTCGTGTTATGGTTGGTCAATGTTGACCACCCATATTGAAATTCAGTTGTCATGATCAGTGACATATGGCTTCTTTGGTTGTTTGGTGTGCACACGAGCCACACCGTGCCACTACATGTTGAAGTTCTTTGTCCTTTCTAGTCAATACATTGGCTTCCCAAACCATTGTCTCTCCCTCTGACCATTTGTGACTCGGGTTATGAGTTGTCAATGTTTATCACACATAGTGGACTTATTCGGTCGTAGTCAGTGACGTATGCATCCTTTGGTTGGTCACTGTGCACGCTAGCCATACCGTGCCACCGCTTTTTGAAGGTCTCTGTACTTGCTAGTTTATAACTAGTATTCCCAACTCATTGTTTTCCCCTCTGACCATTTGTGACTCGTGTTATGTGTTTTCAACGTTGACCACATGAAGTTAAATTTGTTGGTCATGGTTAGTGATATCTACATACTTTGGTTGGTCACAGTGCATTGAAGCCGCATTGTCCCACTACATATTGAAGGTATTTGTACTTGCTAGTCAATAACTAGTATTCACAAACCATTATCTTCCACCCTGACCATTTGTGACTCGTGTTATGAGTTGTCAAAGTTTACCACACTTGGTGACATTATTTGGTTATGGTCAGTGACACATGCCTACTTTGGTTGGTCATCGTTCATGGTATCCACACCGTGCCACAGCGTATTGATGCCCCTTATGCTTGCTATTTGTTACTTGGTGTTCCCAAACCATTGTTTCCCCCTCTGACCATTTGTGACTTGTATTATGAGTTGTCAATGTTGACCACACACAGAGGATTTCTTTGGTCAAGGCAGTACATATGCCTAGTTTGGTCGGTCATTGTGCATGGTAGCCACACCGTGCTACTACTGA
>SZWC01006716.1:108805-129969 GCA_023375785.1 Penium margaritaceum | reverse complement strand
CGACATGGGAGGCCGCCAACTGCTCTTGGTATTGCAACCAAGATAAGATATCACCCTCGAACGAGGGATCCAAACTTTAGGTTTGTTTGGTTTGCAACCTCACGAAATCCGCATGTTGGTCTTTAGTGTCTACCTTTGGTTGGACGCTCTGTGAGGAGTCTCAAAGGCAAGAAATGTAAATGGATGCATGCAAGGTACAGGCATTTTTACTTGCAGAGCTTTGCTAAAGCTTTTGCTTGTAGTGGCTCGACAGGAGCCAACCTCAACCTAGAGTCCTACTTGACGCGTCCTTAGACCGCCAAGTGTCATCCTCAAGGCAGGCTCTAGTAAGATTCCTAGAAGCGTCCTGTCCCAGTTTGGGCCACAAAGAACATTGCGGCCGTCGCGGGGTTTGAACCTCTCGTTTGAGACTCCGGTGCCTATTCAACCAAGCCAAAAAGGTATGGTTCCAATGATGAGTCACAGGGGACATACCCATTATGGGCAGTGCATTCATGGCCCATCTCAGAACAGACCAAGGGGACGTACTCCATGGAGCAGTGCATGCCTTGTTTGTATGTGTGGCTAGCCAGCTAGGCAGTGGAAAAGGTGCATACTATTTGAACAAATCTCTCCCTTGCACCTCTGTCTACATGTCGCTTACTGGGCTCCATCAATGCCTTGGGGCTCACCATTCCTCTGCGGCACTCCTCATGCCGAATCCACGAATGTCTGCATAGTGCAATTTGCTCTCCAGCGGCTTGGTCATGCAGTCAGCAAGCATGCTCTTCATTCCGTAGTGCTGCAAGTCCACCACGTTCTTCATGACCAGGTCATGTGAGAAGTGGTAACGTATGTCGATGCGCTTTGTTCGCCGGGAGATGATCTCGTCTTCAACCATTGAAATGATGCTCATGTTGTCCACGTGTGAGACCGTGGCGTCCTTCTGTGGCACTGTCATTTTTCCAAGCAGGCTGCACAGCCATTGAGTCTCCTTGCACACCTGAGACAGAGCAACGTAATCTACCTCAGTCGTGGATACGAAAACACAATCTTGCTTCCTACTGGCCCATGAGATGGCAGCGCCATTCAAGATGCACACGTATCCAGAGGTGGATTTCCTGTCATCAAGATTTCCTCCCCAGTCAGCGTCGGTGTAGCACTTCAGGCAAAGGGGGTCCGTTCCTTCTTGGCCTCCAAGGACGAGGGCCATGTGATGTGTCTTCTGTAGGTAGCTCAAGATACGCTTGACTGCCTGCCAATGTTGTGGCCCAGGGTTTGCCACGAATGTAGTCACTTGTCCCACAGCATAGCAGATGTCCAGACGAGTCCCTACCATGGGGTACATGATGCTACCCACGGCGGACTGGTAGGGGATGTCTTGCATCTCTCTTTCTTCTGCTTCATTGCTTGGCGATATGGAGGCCTTTAGCTTTGTTTTGTCATAGGGGTGCTGACAGGTTTGCAGTCTTCAATGTGGTAGCGCTTCATTACCTCACCGATGTATTTGGTTTGGTTGAGTTCGATGGTGCCTGCTACTTGATTGCGGTGGATGGCAATCCCAAGGTAGTCCTCGAGAGGACCCATGTCCTTCATCTTGAACCTTTTGCTGAGGTCAGACTTTAGCTCATCCAGCAGCTGGATCAAAGACAAATAGATGATCAGATCATCCACGTACAGTGCAACCAGCATCAGCTCTCTCCCATCATCGCGCACGTACATGCTTGGGTCATTTTGGCAATGCGCAAAGGAGAGACCGGTCATGAAACCGTCCATCTCTTTGTACCATATCCTTGGGGCCTGTTTCAGCACGTAGAGTGCTTTCACCAACTTGCATACCTTTCCATTGGGAGCTTTGACTCCTTCAGGTACCTCCATTAGCATTTCCTTGTCGAGCTTCCCATAAAGAAAAGCTGTCTTGACGTCCATCTCGTGTATCTCCAAGTTCTTTGCGGCTGCAATTCCAAGGAGAGAGCGGATGGAGGCAAAGGTCATGACGGGCGCGATCGTCTCATCGTACTCGTAGCCCGGGCGTTAAGAGAACCCTTTAGCCACTACCTTTTCCTTTAACTTGTCGATGCTGCCGTCTTGCTTCTTCTTCACTCGGAGGATCCACTTGGATCCCACCACGTGGGCCTTGTCGGGTCTATCCACCAGCACCCACGTGCCGTTCTCGGCAATGGACGCGAGCTCGATGTCCACTACCTCCTTCCACTTGGCCGCATCTGGGCCATTCATCGCCTCTGCCACTGTAGATGGCTCTCCCTGAGCCATGCACGACCAGCTAAGGCCAGTCCAATCGTCCTCATATCACAAAGGTGCTCTATTTGGTCGCAAATTGCACCGTGGTAGTGGTGCGGCTTCTTGCTTTGGTGTTGGTGCTTCCATATGTGGTGGTTTGTCGTCGTCGTCGTCGTCGTCAGAAGAGTCGTCAGACTACAAGTCAGACTCGGAAGCCCTGGAAGCCTCGATATCCGCGTCCACGTCAGATGCTGCGTCATCCTCCACAGCTGCTCTCCCATTCCCACCACATTTTGGCAAAGCGAGCCAGTTGTCCGGTGCTTGGTCTCAGGACTCAAGGAACACTATCCACTCTCCTGCTTTGGGAGCAAGGTTCAAGTCCAGTAGCTCTCCCTTTTCAAGGGTGCGTTCGTCAATCACGACGTTGCGGCTCCTCACGAGCTTGCCTGTTGCCTGGTCCCAAAGCAGATAGGCCTTGTGTGATGTGTCGTACCCAACCATGACAAACTTCCTGGAACGTGCCTCAAGTTTGCCTCCACCTTCTCCCGACTGGATCTTTACCCATGTAGTTGACCCAAACACCTTCAGATGAGATGCGTGGGGTTTCTTTCCCGACCATGCTTCTTGTGGGGTCTTCAGCTGCATGTCCTACTCCTTTCCACACTTCCGCAAGGCGGATTCTGGTGTGAGATTCAAGAGGTAGCAGGTCGTTGTTGCTGCTTCTGCCCAAAAGCGAGGTGGGAGCTTGGCATCGAAGAGCATGCTTCGCACCATGCCGACTAGGGTCTGGTTCATCCACTCGGCCACGCCGTTGCTTTGGGGGTTGTAAGGGATGGTTTGCTCGTGGCAGATGCCATGATGCTTGAGCCAAGGCTTGCATGCCTCGTACTCACCCCCTTTGTCACTTCAGAGCATCTTCACTTTCTTGGAAAATTGTCGCTCTACCACGACGACAAACTCAAAGAGCTTCTCCTTGACCTCTCCCTTTGTTTTGAGGAAGAAGATCCACAACTTGCGGCTGTGGTCGTCAATGAATGTCAAGAAGTACTTGCTTTCTCCGTTAGACGGTGTGCGGAAGGGTCCACACACATCACTGTGTATGAGCTCCAAGACATGCTCCACTAGTTGATCTCCTCCCCCAAACGGCTTCTTCTTTGCCTTCGCTTGGAGGCATGGTTCACATAATGCACACCCTCTGCCATGCTTCATGGTGCACCCTTCCATTCCACGGACTACCTCTTGCTCTTGCATCTTCCGTAGCGTGCTGTTGGCCACATGGCCAAATCGCCGGTGCCACAGCTCAGCGTCAGTGTCCTTGGTTGATGTGGCGGCCGCAGCGGTCGCAGGTGGTGCATCCTTTGGCTCCGGTGCCACTGTCTTGGTGGCACATGCAAGTCCCTCATCCAACACCTTGGTGACTTTGGTTTGAAGCACGTAGAGGCCTTTGACTCTTGGAACTTGAAGCATGAGATCGTCTTTGGTGTACAAAGTCTGGATGTCCTCGTTTTTTAGGGCCACCGCTTCCTTGTTGGTGAACACCACTGTCATGTTGTTGTCAGTGATTTGTGACACGGATAGCAAGTTGGCTGCAAAGGAGGACATGTACACTACCTTTTGAAGGTTGACTGCCTTCTCCGCACCATTTACGTTGAACGTGATCACCTTGTCCCCTTCGCCCATGGCTTGGACGACACCACCGTTTGCACACTTGATGCGCATGACAGATTTGGCCATGGAGACAAATCCACCCTTCTCTTTTGATGAGTGGTGGTTGGTGCCCGAGTCAAGGGCGAATGCCCCGGGCCAAAGGATTGTTGCGCCCTTCATGGGCAGTCCCATAGCCATCATGTTGGTGAGCTCCTTCTTCTCCTTTCCACCTTTGTTCCAGCCTTCTCTCTTTGGACTACGGCAGTCCCTAGCCCAGTGCCCAGCCTTGCCACAATTGTGACAGTTGCGGGGCTTCTTGGAACTCTTCCCGCCACCATTGCCTTTCCCTCCACCGCCACCGCTTCCGCTGTTGTGAGAGCTTGCACCTTGTCCACCAAAGCAAGAGGCATAGGCTGAGATGCTTGCCTCGCTGCCATTACGTCACATGGATTCATTGCGGATGTGTTCGGTGATAGCCTCGTACATCAGATCTGCCTCCTTCCAACCGCCAAATACGGTGATCAAGGACCCCCAGCTTTTTGGGAGTGCCATTAGAAGGATCATGGCACGCATGTTGGAGTCAAGATTCCATTCCATTTGCTGGACCTCCTCCAGCATGTTGTCGATTGCAAAAATGCGGGTATCGATTCTTGTTCGCTCACCCTCATCGACATCAACCTTTGGAAGATGCAGAGTCGGTTTGCTAGGGCGTTCGTTTGATCCACGCGTGCAAGTTTTGCGTAGGCCTCGGCAGCTAACGTGCATCCTCTGATGTGGGAGTGTTGAGTCTCATTGATGGACGTCACAAGAATGGCAAGAGCCATGTTGTTCTTCATCATCCATGCTGCAAGGTGAGCCGCGTGCGTTGTCACGGTCTCATCGGTGGGTGCTGTCTCGATCCCTTTTAGGATGTCGTGGTAGCAACGCACGTTCATGACAATCTCAAACTGCCATTTCCACAAGGGAAACCCTGTCCCCGTGAATTTGGACATACCTGCCTCAAGGCGGGCTTGAGTGGGATCCACCATTTCCTGCGGTTGCTTGTCTTCACTGCTTTGCTGCTACTCTGGTTCGTTGAGGCCGATGAGGATGATGACGCTGCTGACTCCGACCGTTGTCAAAGGTGCAGTTGGTTCCGTTGCATACCCCTCCCGCCGATGATAGCCTAAGGCGATGGTGCCGTCGTGAGAGAACGGACTCGGGGTCGTACCACCTTCTAAAAACGGGTAGAGCTTAGTCCCGTTGGGACTCAAGGGTCTTGTCCAACATGGACAGAGCTGTTCCTCCTCCCCTAGTCGGCCACGTACGTGCACCCTACCTGAAGAAGCCGCTGGAGCCAATGGAGAAAATTGGAGCCGTCCAATCTTCGTTTTCCTGTTGTACCTGTGCGCCCTGCAAGACCACACGCTAGTCGGTCTTGAAAGCGTGCCTTAGAACTAGGACTGTGGGCCCATAACCCTTTGTCAATGCGCCAAATAGCAATGGTCTAGAAAACGGAACCCGACATGGGAGGCCGCCAACCGCTCTTGGTTTTGCAACCAAGATAACATATCACCCTCGAACGAGGGATCCAGACTTTACGTTCGTTTGGTTTGCAACCTCACAAAGTCCGCATGTTGGTCTTCAGTGTCTACCTTTGGTTGGACACTTTGTGAGGAGTCTCAAAGGCAAGAACTGTAAATGGATGCATGCAAGGTACATGCTTTTATACTTGCAGAGCTTTGCTAAAGCTTCTGCTTGTACTGACTCCACTGGAGCCAACCTCAACCTACAGTCCTACTTGGCGCGTCCTTAGATCGCCAAGTGTCATCCTCAAGGCAGGCTCTAGTAAGCTTCCTAGAAGCGTCTTGTCCCAGTTTGGGCCACAAAGAAAATTGCAGCCGTTGCGAGGCTTGAACGTGCAACCTCTCATTTGAGACTCCGGTGCCTATTCAACCAAGTCAAAAGGTATGGTTCCAATGATGAGCCACAGGGGACATACCCATTATGGGCAGTGCATTCCTGGCCCATCTGAGAACAAACCAAGGGGACGTACGCTATAGAGCAGTGCATGCCTTGTCTGTATGTGTGGCTAGCCAGCTAGGCAGTGGAAAAGCTGCATACTAGTTCAACAAATTGGACCCTCGAGATCGCACAATTGTGGAACTTTGTCAAGTTCTGAAACTTCATACTCAGGGAGGTGCACGTGTGTTTTCACAACTGAGTGGTTCACCGACAACCTTTCCTACCATGTCTGTTGCTCGTGAGGATGGTTGTAGGGGAACTAAGTTGGCCTGTTATGAGGATGGACCTGATAACATCCAATGGCTTGACAAGTCATGGGTTGTTCTATTCTTCATCATCCTAAGTCTTCTACTTTTCTTCCCTCATAGGTAGATTGTTTTGTGGTATGATGGTGAATGTTGACGAATGGTCGTGAACCGAGTAGCACCTGGACCATTGATTCTGGTGCCACCCATCTCATGACTTCTCCTCATAGTGACTTTTTCCTGCTCAGTCCCGTCATGTCCGTTTGGTCCAAGGACACGGCTTGACAAGTCATTCCAACATCTTCGTCGCAGCCATGCATGAGGTAGTCCTCAGTGGCAGTTTTGTTGATCACTTGTATCATGTTGCTGACTCTCTAGTCTCTTTCTCACAAATTCCTCCTTCTCCCTTCGCCCGTGGTTTTTCCACGGGCACTCTCTCACCTGAATACTAACGTTTCCTACACACACATTTGCCATGTCCATCTTGATGCCGTCAATCACCTCACATGTGACAAACCTGCGCTCGGTCTTGACGTGGCATCTTCTGATGTGCTGCCTAAGACCGGTTTTCTCCCATGCGCCCAAGGGAAGATACATCGGTCTACTTATCCCCTATCTTACTTAAGGGCGCTTTACCCTGTTGAACTGGTTCATTCTGACCTCCTAGGGCCCCTCCCTGTGGAGTTCCAGGAAGACAGGGGACGCTATATCCTAAGCATCATTGACAACTTTACTCGCATGTAATGGGTATATTGCCTTTGGCAAAAGAGCAATGATGTTGCCACGGTTTGCCTCTTGCTTGTCATGGCTGACCGCCAGTCCCAACACTCCCTTCACACGTTCCGCTTTGACTATCGTGGTGAGTTTCTGGTCAGCATGGCGCGGTACTTTGCCGAGCTGGGTGTGTTCCACAATCTTTCCGTGCCCGCCCACCCCCCACAGAATGGCGTCTCCAAGCACTGCAACCGCACCATCAAAGTGGTTTGCTCCATGCACATGGACAGTGGGCTTCTTGAATCCATTGATTTTTAAGGCTTGGCTTACATGACCTGGGTCTAGAACTGCATTCTCCACAGTCCCCTTCCCAGCAACCAAACCCCCTATGAGCTCTGGTTTGTTCGTCGTGCCGGCCTTTAGCATGCTCGAGCCTAGGGCTCCCTTGCCTAGGTTTGGTTCACACTTGACCAGCTTGGGACTGAGCTTGTCCCACGCGGATGCCTATGCACCTTTGACAGGGTCGCCCCATGGTCCAAGGCCTGGCGATTTTGGGATCCAGATCGTTGTTGCATTGTGGAGTCCCGTGATGCGCTCTTCTTGGAGTACCTCACATACAAGGTTTTGTACGCAACCACGCGCTACGGTTTGCCCACTCTCCGGGACATGCCAAGTCTCGTCGCATGGGGGAGCTTGCTGGACTGATTCTCTCTACCAGCCCTTTTACTCCTGTGCGACTACATCCTGTCCCGCAGACCCCGCTGTCACCTGTCCTGCCTGCATCGACCCAGTCCACTATGCAACCCTCCATACAAGTGATATATACTCTTGCAGCTGACCCCTCTGTGTCACCAACCCCTGGGCTTCCACCCCCTCTTGATGTGTCTCCGGTGCCGCAGTCTGCACCCTCTGTCTCCCCGTCCCCTTCACCCACATGTGAGGCATCTGCTACTAGATCACCTACAGTTCCATCCCCCTCCTCCACGCTACTTGCCTGTGGAAGCGAGCTCTCTGCTCCTCTGTCTCCTCCTCCTACGTCGCCATCGGCACTGCCTTCTACCCCTCCTCCTGTGCCCAAACAGTCCGGGAATTTCTCATGAGTCCCTGGGGGATGCCTTCGCCCGCACCCAACCCGCAACGTGTGCAATGGTGACCTGGGCACACGAGGTTTTGGTTTGAGCACCCACGGGCTCGTTGAGGTCCACCCGGCCTGTGCTATTGGTGCCGCTCTCCTCACACACGAGCGTGAGCTGGCACATGGCACAGCCAATTCTACAGTCACTGTCGGACCTCCACCAACTGCGTGTGCACTCGCTACACGCTGCATGATAGACGTGCCGCCGGACCCTGCCACTCTTCACGAGGCTCTTAACGGGCCTGATGCAGAGCTCTGACATACTACATGCCAGGCTGAACTCGAGCCCATCAACCATTGTGCTGTGTGCGAGCTTGTGGACGTGCCACCATGCTGCAAGACCGTGCAGGCTAAATGGTTCCTACGGAAGAAACTGAAGCCTGATGGATTGCTACAAGGGCCGCTTGACCACGAACGGGTTCTCGCAAGCCAAAGGTGTTGACTTTATCGACACCCTTGCCCCAGTTGGCCGCATGACCACCGCCTTGACCTTGTTGAGCAAGGTGGCACAACACGAGTGGGAGCTCCACCACATGGACGTCAACAAAGTCTTTCTCCACGAGGTGATTGAGCCTATGATCTCTGTTTCAGGCCATACAAGACCTTCTGCAGTTGCCAAACTGTGAAAGGTCATGTATGGCCTGAAACAGAGATCATAGGCTCAATCACCTCGTGGAGAAAGACTTTGTTGANGAGCCTATGATCTCTGTTTCAGGCCATACATGACCTTTCACAGTTTGGCAACTGCAGAAGGTCTTGTATGGCCTGAAACAGAGATCATAGGCTCGCTCAGGCAAGCCGGGTACATCCAAAGCAAGGCCAATCCTTCCCTCTTTGTCTCACGAGCTCCTGAATTCTTGAATGCCATCCTATTCTATGTCAAAAACCTCCTGATTGTGTTGCCAGACCTAGGTGCTGTTAAGGCTGCCAAGGTTGTCCTGCATGCAACCTACAAGATGAAGGACTTGGGCGAGGCCTTGGTTTTTCTGAGCATGGAGATTGAGTGGGGACGTGCACGTTAGACACTCCTAGTTCATCAGTGAGGTATGCACTTGTCATGGGGGAGCACTTTACAGACCTTCTTGCTGGAGTTTGCACCACTTCTATCCCACTCACACCTGCCCGGAAAGAAACCCTAAACGTTGACGACCCAGCTCAGCTTGGGGAGCTGGTTGACGTGACCTTGCAACTCTGAGTCACAGGCTCGCTCATGTACTTTGCCACACCAACATGGCCTGACAATACTCCCTTCACAGTAAACCTACTGGCATAGTACTCATAGGCTACGTGCAAGCAAGTGCTAGAGGCTGGTGTTTGGTGCGTGCAATACATCATGTCCACTGCCCTTGTCGGTCCATGCTAAAGAGAGCAGGTCTTAGTGGTCCTTGACACATACATTGAGAGTGAGTGGGCGTTGAGCCTGGATGGCAAGAGCCGTATCGAATACAGTTCTTCTCGTCACACCCTTCTCTTGGCACACAGGTGAACAAGGTTGCATTGCATGCAGCACGGCTGAGGCAGAGTAAAACCCTCTCAGCACTCGCGCTGCCAAGAGTGTGTGGCTGGTACTCTTGCTGCGTGAGCTTTATCAGTTTGCTCCTCCTGTTGTGCTCGAGTGTGATAACGCAAGCACGTTGGCCATTGCCAAAAATTCAGGTATGTTCCATGCGCGCAGAAAACAAATCAATATTGAGCACCATTTTGTGTGTGACCTAGTACATCGTGGGAAGGTCTGGGTCTTTGTCGGCACAAAAGTACAGCATCCAAAGTTCCTGACGAAGACACTGGGTCGTTCCAAGTTCCATGCAGCCGTGCGTTCTATGGGACTCCGCCCACCCCCTGGTGTTACCTCATCTCTCATGGACCAATTGCGATGTTGTTGCCTACTCTGTGCATTGTTTGGTCTGTATCGCTGTTGTGGCTTTGTCAGCATCTGTATGCACATGAATCGTTTTGCTCTCCAATAATGGGGGAGTGTTGTTGTGCATGTCCACATAATACTGTGACCACTCGACTCTTATCCATGCGCATGCAAGTCTCTGATGCGGCAACAGGCATTGAGGACAGGGAATGTTGACGCGACTCTTGTTGGTTTTCACGCATCTCTCATTGTACTCCATGGTGTCCTCCTGGCCTGTGTACATCAGCGTCAAGTTGACTGACGGCGAGACACGACGCTGCTTGAGTGTCATCTGGTGGAGCCGACGCACGCTGAGGCCTACACGCATCTTGCTGGAGCCTCCTCCCTCCAACATGCTCAGCTCCATCTGCAGACCTCCTTGGCAGTCGTGCCGTCGGCAGTCACTTTTGCTGCATATGCTGTCTACATGCATCCAGTGCTGGGTCTGACAGTGTTGTTGCATCTACAGCGCCATGCTCTCCTTAGGTTCCAAGTTTCATGTTATTCGGACACTGTTGGGACCGCAGACTAGTGTAGTCGCAGCTTGGGTTCCGGCATCTATAACTCATAGTTGCTGTTTTTCTAGGTGATTCTCACCCCACGACTCCGTTTACAGAATGCATTTTATGGTATGATCCAGCTATCAGTCAAAACGGATGATGCCCAGGTTTTGGGGTGTCAGTTGTCTGGCAGGGCTCACCGAGAAAACCCTGCCAGCCAGAAAAAAGGTCGTTTTTCTGATTGGCTCAGAAACTGAGTAACAAGCTCTACAGAGCTGGTGGGGAGCTAGAACTTGGAAGGGCCTCCCATTGTCGCTCATTCTTTATTACTAATCAATTACTTCCTGTTCTATCTGAATGTCTGGCGCAGACTCCTCAGCGTGCGTCTCTCACTCACAAACTGTCAAAAGCAGTGTGAAGAGGGTAGTAGTGCACAGCAATTTGCGTGGGGCCAAGCATACATTGACGCTAATGAACCAACACACTGCTGACAGGTTTTAAGCTTGGTATCTGAGCCTTAGTACAACAGATGCAGCAAAACAGGCTCAGTCAATGTCGGCGGTCCCCAAAACGCACCCGTGTAAAGAAAATGCTGCCGGTTTTTTTCCGGCAGCGTCGACCTGTTGGGTGGCGTCTTCAAAACGCTCCCGACGCGAGGGAAATGTTACCAGTTTTTTTTTAGCAGCACTGACCCCATGACGGCGGTAGTAATGGTGGACTCTCGGCCGACACAGCTGCCTGATGCTGGATCGGTGTTGAAACACATGGCAATGATACAGCTAGGGAAGTGACCTCCTTGTTCTCCCTCCCCTCTGCGTGCTGCAGCAAGCAGCAAGTAGAAGCAGCAGCACCAGCCGGCGTAAGTAGAAGCACCAGCAGGCAACAATATAAGCAGGCACCAGTAGCGAGGTACGGCAGCAGTGAGCAGCAGCAGCAGCTTGCAGTAGCAGCTCGCAATAGCAACAACTCGTAGTGGTAGGATCAGTAGCCCGTAGCGGCGGCAGCAAGCTGCAGCAACAGCGGCCAGCAACAGCCGTAGCAAGTAGTAGTAGTAAGTAGTAGTACCATTGAGCAGCAATAGCAACAAGCACCGGTAACAACAAACGGTAGCAGGAGCAAGCAGTTGCAGCAACGACTAGCAGCAACAGCAACACTTATTGACAAGACAAGTGAAGAAAAGTGAAAAAAAAAACGGCGAGAAGACCACAGCTTAGAGCGATGGCAAGCCCCCCACCCTCGCAGCAACAATTGTAGTAGCATTAGCTATAGCAGCTGTAGCAGCAGCTGCAGCATGTAGCAACACAGCAAGAGCAGCGACTACACCAATAATCATAGCAACACGTAGCATCGCGGCTCTAGCAGCAGCAGCAGCATGCCGCAACGCAGCAGCAATAGTAGTTGCTACAGCAGCAGTAGCACGTAGCATCCTTGTGCAGCATCACTAACAATTGTTCTAACACTCAACAGCGCGGCTATAGCAGAAATAACAATGGTAGTGGCATGCTACAGCACAATGCAGTAACAACAGTAGTTGCGTTCAACAATAGCGTAGCGCGTATCAAAACTATGGTGACATCATTTCTGATGTAACCGCTGACATCAACAGCAGCAATAGTAATTGCAACAACAGCCACCACAACAACGTCAGCCAAAACTAGCTGACGTTAGCACTAGCATCGCTACTGACATCATCACCTACTACAACAAGAAAAATAGAACAAAAACGGGGACTAAACAAGGACCATGGAGGAAAGTGGGGGGTGGGGTCCTCCTCTACTAGAGGACCGAACCTCCCCCTTTTACAGCAACTGCAGCAACTACAACAGCAACAATATCAGCAGTTGTTACCATTGTCGCAGTAGTAGCATCTACCACAGTATCAGTGGCTCCAGTAGCAGCAACAGTAGCAGCTGCCGCAACAGCAGCCGCTACAAAAGCAGCAACAGCAACCACAACATCAGTAGTAGCACCCATAGCAGTAGCAGTCGCACCAAAAACTGCAACTGTAATAGTTGCACCAGTAGAAGTACCATGAACAACAGTCGTAGTAGCACTAACACCCTACAGGCTTTGTCTTTGGCTTTGCTGGATCCACAAATCTACTAGATGCCATACCCCTGCAGCTCGCAACCCTGACACAACAAGTAGCATCATTGTAGTTGCTGACACAACTACTACTACAACAGTGGCACAACATCAGCAATTGCTACCCTTCCTTCCACCCAACAATGCTAGTCCTACCATTTACTTTGCTACATAGTATTTGGTGTAGCAGCATATCCTACGCCAAAGTCAAACTGTGTCTTCAATCCTAGGCCCTGCTCTGGGTGCTGGCCACAGGCCAAAGGACTTTGAAACCCACCTTCGCCGCTCCAGGCTGGCGAGTAGTTCCGAAGCTGGGAGCTCAGCTTTCGCACCTCGGTGCAAAGTGAAGGCCTGTGGCCATACTACCCCTTGCCCTACGACTCCACCCAGGCCGACCATGTGTATGATGTTGATCGTGTTATACGTTCCCTTGCCTCGGTTGCCACTCCGGCCTCACGTATTGCTCTTGAACCCTTCCTTGGCAACTTCTCCACTGGCGGTCTCCCCGACCTTGCAACGGCGTGGCACATCCTCACGCCCCCTTATCGTCTTTCCAGCAAGGTAGAGACCAACCGCCTGCTTCAGGAGTTCAAATCCCTCCATATGGGGAAGACTGAGACGGTCACCTCCTATTGGGCAACGGGCGGAGGAATTACTTCGCCGCTTGAGAAGCACCGCACCACCCCTTCTATCTGTGCTCCTCACCAAGCGCGGCAAAAATGACGCATTCACCGAAGCATTCATCCATTACACCCATGACATTCTCTCTGTGATGGCTGCCTAGGGCACCCTTATGCCCTGGGCATACGAGCTCTTTCTTCGCATCGAGGAAGCTCTTCACAAATCCCCCATCAAGCGGACAGAGGCCCTCACCTCTCCTACCGTTGCTTCAATGGCTGTTGCCGCCCCCACAGTAGCTGCATCCTCCAATGCCTCATCAACCGGCAACAAGAAACTTAGGGGTAAGAAGGAGAAGGGCCCACGGCAGCAGTCAAGCGGACCCAGTGGCGGCAGCTTAGTCTGCCATAACAATGGCCAGGCAGGACACCGATGGTACACGTTCCGCTCTCGACAGACAAGGCGTGCGTCATTGCCACCATGTGTCACTAGCGTGAGTTTCGCCTCGCCACCGCTGTGGTGACTATCTCTGCTCCTATTGTGTCCACACCACCCGCTCCCCTTCACCCTCCGACAGCTCAGCAGCAGAGTCATCCGCAACCGTTGGTGCGTGCTCTTCCGTCAACAGTGCCTCCCTCCTCCTTTCTTCACTCTGGTGCCATCACCCCACAGTCGTTCTACTCCGTCAGGCCATCCACTTGTGAGCGTCAGTTGGAGCAGCTCATCGCACTCGCTCTTCTTCCCAGGGAAGTGCAAGTTGCATCGTTGCTGGTGCCTCTGCCGTGTCATGCATAACAGAGTTTGAGCTACAGTCGTGCCCTATACTTTTTTCCGTTCCGTTCTCTGTCGTGCCCTCCCCACCTGCTCCTCTTCATGATAATGGCTCATGGTTTGATGACTGGCAGTCCCGGTTTGCACCCTCGTCCACCGCGTCCGCATCCCTCGCCCACTGCCATGTAGCCGTTAACGACCAGGCGACACCGGTCCACGATCCGGACGAGACCTAGATCATCGACTACGGGGCCACGCATCACATGACGGCCTCACGCGAGGCCTTCAGTGTCCTTGACCATGTTACCGATGTCTCTGGGGTTCGGACAGGCTCTGGTCAGGTTTTGCCTGTTTGCGGGATTGGTGTTGTTCATTTCTTAGGCCCCGTTGGGGATGTCTTCTTGACTGATGTCCTCTTTGTCCCAGATCTTACGCTCAGCCTCTTGTCCGTCAGTACCCTTGACGGCATGAGCATGGATGTAATATACTCGCGTGGTGTTGGCACCATGTTCTTCTGTCCATCCGGTGGTGTCGTCTTGTATGCCACCGCCCGTGGCAACTTGTGGCACGTGGCGCGCTTGTCCGCTTCTCCCTCCGTTGCCTCCCCATTGGCCAAAGCAGGACACGAATTTGTTACCAGCACACTCTCTCCGTAGCACACAAGTCTCCTGCATCGCCGCCTCTGTCACATCCACTCTGTCGCTTTTGACAGCATGCTCCGCATGCAGCCTGCCACCGGTATAGATCCATTCTCTTTTCCAATTCCGTGTCCCACGAATTGCATTGAGTGTGCTCAGTGGAAAATGCATTGGTCTACCTACCCCTTGTCCTCCTCACGTGCGTCTGCCCTGATGCCATGGTCCCCTCCCGACGGAGTCCATCGGGGACCATGGTCACTATGTCTTAACCCTCACCAAAAACTACTCTCGCTATAGCTGGTCTTCTGTCTTTGACAGAAGAGCGATGTTGCCCATACCATTTAAGACTAGCTCATCCATGCTGAGCGGGAGTGTGGTCACCCTCTTTATCGCTTCCACTCTTATTGTGGTAGCAAGTTTATGGGGGAGACCACACTCTTCCTTGCCTCTCGTGGCATACATCATGAGACGTTGGCGCCTTGCACACTAGCCCACAACGGCGTCTTTGAGCGGTAGAACCGCACCATGGCTGACCATGTCCGCACCATGCTCGTCAAGTCTGGTATTTCCGATGGCTTCTACTTCGAAGCCATGATCTACATGACGTGGTTCTGGAACCGGATTCCCCGCGTATCTCTTTCCCGCTAATCCACACTATACAAGTACTGGTGTGGCGAGCGCGTCGACCTCTGGCCAACTCCCATATGGGACTGCGTAGCCAAGGCGGCAAATTTGAGCCTTGTAGCCAGCCCTCCACCTTTCTTATCGTCTCGCATCAGACAAAGGCATGGCGCTTCTAGGATCCATCCCGATACTCAATCGTCGATTCCCAGGATGCTCTCTTCTTTGAGGACCTGTTTTGCCGAGACCTCGTTCACTCCGACGCGTCGATGTCCCTCCCGTCGTGTGGTAGAGTGGTTAGTCCGTCCTTTGTCCAGCCACATCCACGTGTTGCATTGTCAGCGCCTGCTGGCACCTCTGCGTTGGCGGCTCCGTCCGTGTCCACCACCCCCTTTGGGCCAGCTGCCCCATCTGTGATCGTTGGCGATTGTGGGCCGGCTGCCCCGTTCGTGTCCGCCAGCCCCTCTGGGCCAGCTGCCCCATATGCGTCCGCTGGCACCTCTGTGAAGGCTACCCCGTCCGTGTCTGCCAGCCCCTCCGGGCCAGCTACCCCATTAGCGTCCACTAGCACCTTTGCGCTGGCTGTCCCGTCCGTGTCCAGAATGCCCCTACGCACGAGCTGCCCCATTTTCTTGTGCTCGCACCTGTGCGCAGGTCGCCCCATCCATATTTGCTAGCCCCTCTAGACCATCTGCCCCATCTGTGTCTGATGGTACCTCTGCGTTGGCTGCTTGTCCATGTCCGCCAACCCCTCCAAGCGAGTTCCTCCATCTGTGTCCGCTGGCAGCTCTGCGCAGGCTGCCGCATCCGTGTCTGCCAGCCCTTCCAAGCCATTTACCCCATCTGTGTCCGCTAGCACCTTTACAATCGGCCGCCCCATCTGTGTCTGCTAGCCCCTCCGGGCCAGCTGCCCAATGTGCATCCGATGGCACCTCCAAGCCGGCCGCCCCGTCTGCGCCGACACGCTACACACATGGCCGGGGCGGGAGTCTCCGACCCAGACCGTCAGTAAGCACACAGGCTACCGCTTGGCACCTCATCGTACCACGACCCCCTGTCACCCCACGCGGTTCTCTCCCAACAGACCCACTACAAGAGTCATGAGTGGGGACCCTGGTCTAAAAACACTTGGTTTTGCTACTCTAGCAGTGATCACTGACGTACATCCAAGGTCAGCCTTGGGCTCACAATCACGGTCACATGTACACCACCTGGGGCGCAAGACGCCCACACACTCAGAATCTGACCCATAAAATGCCTGGAGGATCCAGCCACCTTTCCTGAGGCTTGAGCCTTTCTTGAGGCTGCACACTCGGAGGGTACATGCACCGACAAGGTCGCCGCCACTCGACAACATCAGGTCTAAGAGCTTGTCAACCTTCCCCCCAGTCGAAAGGCCATCGGCGCCAACAAGGTCCCTCGACGCAAGTGGAAGCCGGACGGGTCCCTGGACAGGTGCAAGGCCCGTCTTACAACCAAGCGATTTCCTCAGGTCCTTGGGATCGCCTATGACCAGATCTTTGCATCGATCGCTTTTTTTCCACGAGACAGGCGTGGTTCAACCTGGTTGTCCAACATGGGTGGGAGCTGCATCAGATGGAAGTGAGCAATGCCTTTCTCCATGGGACACTAGAAGGCAAAGAATTGTACATGACACAGTCTCCAAGCTTTGATGATGGCTCCAGCAAGCTCTGGAAGCTACGAAAGGCCCTATATAGCCTAAGTAGTCACCCCGCTACTGGAATCAGGAGATTAGCCGTACGCTCCTCAACGATAGCCTCCTTTGTAGCACTGCTGACCCCGCACTGTTCATCATTCCACAAGGCGAGACCTTTGTCAATGTCCAGGTCTACATCGATGACCTGCTCATAACGTCACGGGATGCAGCTCCCATCCACTAGGTCAGGGACCTCCTGCATGCTGCCTACCAGATCAAGGACCTCGGGTCGGCTCTGTTAGCAACCGAGCTGACTGTTGTTCTTCTATGCCCAATGGCCACTGCTATGGCTTGACGGACAGGTTGGGCATGCACTGCTCCGTTGGAGTAAGTCCCCCAAACCTTGTTTGTGGTGCAAGTCCAAGCGAGACACCAGAAGTGTAGCGCAACGGATAGCATGTTGGACTTAGGAACAACAGGTTCTGCGATCGAGTCTTGATGTGTGCAGAAGGTTTTTGAACTTTTGAGCACAGGGGAAGTTTCTTAGACATTTCTCCATGCATGAGGAGAGTGCACCACTTGGCGGTCAGTGGATGCGCCAATTGGCGGACTGGTGAGGTGGTGTGGAGTGACCACCCCAAAAGTGCCACTACCCACACACCTTAGAAGCCAGGCCTAGGACTATATGTACCAGGCTCATTCCTCATTCTAATTACACAATCTGGCCTTAGATGCTCCTCACACAGTTGTCCAACTAAGGAATAGTACAAAGAAGACACTGGTTGGTCTAAGCCCCAGGAGTTAGTCTTTGACTAGCACCTCGCGCGAAAGTGACCAAGTGTTAAGNGGCCCACGCTGACCAGTTGTAAGGTACGCTTCGCTCAACTCTGGTACGCTTTCTCAAGGTGCGCACGCCGGCTCCATCAGCTCTATCAGCTCCATCAGCTTCATCAGCTCCAACGGCTTGGTCTACACTCAGCACACAGGGACCAAGGACAAGCTCTGCCCTTGGAGGCACGACCCTTGTGTCCCAACCAGGACAAGCTCTGCCCTTGGTGGCAAGACCCTGGGCGTGTTGGTGTAGATATCTTCTCTGTGTGTAGGTGAACATCAGCTGGAGGGGTAAGCAATGGATTTGCATCCTAAAACAGGTAGCAGACATCAGCTCACATCAGCCCACATCGGCCTCAACGCAGGAGAGATGTGGGAAGCAGATAAGGGCAACAAAAATGGTTGACCCATCAGGAGGAGTGGGGGTCGCGGCATGGCAGTCCTCAAACTCAACAGCGGCTACCACAGGGCAGACCACTGGAGCAAATGTGAGCCGTACGTCATTGCCGCAAGGTCTTGGAACCTTGGGAGGAATCCCCATTTTCAAGGGGATTGACTTCCCCCTTTGGAGATGGCAGTTCGAGCTGGTGATGAAAGTGCGCGGGTTCTTCAAACTACTAAAGGGAGAGGAGCAGGTTCCCGCGGAAGGCACATCCGAGCATGAGGCATGGATGGATCGAAATGATATTGTCATGTCATTTCTTAGCAACGCAATAGCCAAGAAATATGTTCCCATCATTGCAGGGTACACGCTGGCTTCCGAAGCTCACGACAAGCTCAAGCACGTGCACCAATCCACCTCCCTCGCGAACAGATTATTCATCCTACAACGGCTGATCAGCATGCGGGTGAATGAGGGTGAATCAATCCCTGATTTCCTACAGGAGTTTGAAGGACTCCTTGGCAAAGCTCGCCAGATGAACTAGGACCTTGACAATAAACATGCAAGCCATGATCCTCCTCATGGCGCTACCGGAGAGCTGGAGCCCAATGATCACCGTCATGGGCGGCTGGAAGGAGGATGAGCTGACGTACACGGCAGTGTCCAAGTACGTGCAAAACGAGGCCATGCGCCGCAGTGGAAGTGAGGCTAGCTTCTAGCCTATGCCGCACGCTACGGTGGCCGCGGGAGCAAAGGGTCAGCCTCTGGTCAGAAAGGCGGCAGTGGAAGCGGTGGTGGCGGAGGAAACAATGGCGGCAAGGCTCCCAAACGACAGGGTAACTGCCGCAACTGCGGCAAACCTGGGCACTGGGCAAGAGAGTGTAGGTCGCCAAAAAAGGAAGACGGCGGAAGCGGTGGGAACAAAGGCAGCAAAAAGGGTGGCAAAGAAGCCACCAACATGATGGCACAGAGCACGCCTCCAGCAAAAGGATCGGCGCTGCTCAGGCCAGGAGCTTTTGGGCTCGACTCCGGCACCGATCATCACTCTAGCAACAACCAAGCTGGATTTGTCTCCATCGGCCCCACCGATCAGCGGTTCAGATGCGCAAACGGTAGCGTCGTGAACGCAAAGGGCGTGGGCGACAAGCTGGTGAGTATCAGCCTCAATGGTGCAGAGAAGGATCTACGACTATGTGACGTGGTCTACATGCCCTCCTTTGCGGCAAGCCTTCTGTCCGGGTCAAAAATAACGGACAACGACATGATGGTGGTGTTCACGCAGAAGGAGGCGGTCATTGCCAGGAACAAGGACATCAAGGTCCTCTACGCCAACAAAGATCTCGTGGCACAGGTTCCACGGGTTGATCGACTCTACATACTGCAGACAACGGCAGCAAAGAGCACGGAAAACGAGGGTCATGCGGGTGCAGCGGAGGCAGTGGTCTCAACACCGACGCAGGAGAGCACACCAACAAAAACTGAAAAACCATCGTTTGCCGCAAAAGACGAAGACGCTGATCTGTGGCATAGACGCTTTGGGCATGTTGCAAACAGCACGCTCTAAGTCATCCAGCAACAACAGCGAGTCCGTGGAATGGATGGTCGCAAGAAGGATGCGGTTGGGTGTGGCAGCCTGTCTGAACCTCCAAGGCAAGACCAAGCGAACACGCTTTGAGCGCAATGGTCGCCGCGCAGAATCAGCCCTTGACCTGATTCACACCGATGTGTGCGGACCCTTTCGCACGGCGTCAAATGGTGGTAGCAAGTATATTCTGACCTTCATAGACGACCACAGTCGCAAGGTGTGGATCTTCTTCCTCAAAGCAAAGGGAGAGGTCAGAGAAAAGTTGTAGGAATTTGTCGCCATGGTGGAGCGGCAGACCAGAAACAAATTCAAAGCGATGCGAAGCGACAACGGCGGAGAGTACGAGGCATGCAAGGGCTGGTTGCGGCAACATGGGATCAACCACCAGCCCACAACGCCTTACACGCCGCAGAGCAATGGTGTTGCCGAATGGATGAATCAGACCATCCTCGGCATGGTGCGTAGCATGCTCTTTGATGCAAAGCTTCCACCGCGGTTCTGGGCAGAAGCGGCAAGAACGGCAGGCTATCTTGTCAACCTGACTCCTGCGGCTGCTCTGGGCTGGCGCGGAAAGAAGAAGGGAAAGCAACAGACGACTCCACAAGAAGTTTGGTGAGGGAAGAAGCCGGACGCATCACACCTGAAAGTATTTGGCTGCACCGCATGGGCAAAGATCCAAGCGGGTGAGGGTGCCGGCAAGCTGGATGCAAGAGCGCAAAAGTGCGCTATGGTGGGCTATGAGATGGCCCACAAGACCTACCGCCTGTAGGACCTGGCAGGAAGAAGACTCATCACCAGTCGGGACGTAACCTTTGATGAAAGGAAACCAGGCAAGGAACATATGCTTGATCCCACGCAAGCTCCAACATAGGGAGAGTGGTTGGTCCTGCTGGAGTCAAGAGATCAAGCTCCCGAAAACTGGCAAGTGGTGCCAGTACAGCAGACCGTGAAGAACAGTGGTGTGGCAGGGAGAGCGGCTGCGCAGGCTGACGCAGCGGCGAGCTCTGACACTGAGTCGGAGACGTCTGAGGCCTCTGAAAACAGCTCGGAGGCCAGTGGGTCTTCAAAAGAAGAAAACTTAACTTCAGGAAAGCCAGCAGCACAGGAGCAACAACATTGTGAAGATCCACCAGCAATGCAACGTCGCAGCACACGACAAAGAAAACAAACTCCAAAGTACGACGCTGACATCGAGAGCTGGACTGGACTGAGCCCTTCCTGTTTGGCTGAGGGAGAGCCGCTCACTGTGGCTGAGGTGCTGGCAAGGCCCGATGCGGCCAAGTGGAAGAAGGCAGTGGACAGCGAGCTCGCGTCCATCGAAGAAAATGGCACATGGGTGCTGGTGGACAGACCCGCTAACGCTCACGTGGTGGGCTCAAAGTGGGTGCTCAGGTTGAAGCGGAAGCAAGATGATAGCATCGACAAGTACAAGGCAAGGGTCGTGACGAAAGGATTCTCACAGCGCGCAGGGTCTGAGTACGATGAGACCTTCGCACTGGTTGTCACGTTTGACTCAATCAGGTCCCTGCTTGCCGTCGCTGTTGCCAAAGACCTTGAGATCCACCAGATGGATGTGAAGACAGCTTTCCTTTATGGGAAGCTCGACAAGGA
>SZWC01006716.1:37797-68365 GCA_023375785.1 Penium margaritaceum | reverse complement strand
GAGAGAGAGAGAGGGAGAGAGAGAGAGAGAGAGAGAGAGAGAGAGACAGACAGACAGACAGAGAGAGTTGCTCCGTAGACAAGAGAGGTCGAACGCCATCGTCCACAGAGCGAGTCAACGCCAGACACTTCCGGCCGTGCATCCGCAAACTGCGGGCATAGAGAACCTGGTACTGCACCTTTAGTTCCTGCACCATACTCTGTAAAGACGACACAAAAACAGTTCCTGTCTGCTCTCCCTTTTGCTCTCCCGTCTGCTCTCGAGCCTGCTCTGACAAGGTCGTCAATGCCACCCAATTGAAACCTACGGCGGAGGTTTAAGTTGACGGCGAGGACGGCGGGAGCAGAAGACCAACCTGGAGCGGCGGTGGCGTCTGCACGTACTCTGACCACGGCGCTGCCGCTGCTGCTGCTGCTGTTGGAAGATGCTGAGGTTTTGAGGGCAAGAGCAGAAAGTTTGGAGGAGAGGGCGGCTGTGCGGAACGACGCAGCCGACGACAACGCCGATGGAGCTCTGTTAGCGTGAATTGAAGGCGTGGCGACAACGCTGGTGCTGACCTTCGCCATGGTGGCGGCGGCCATTGCTCTTCAGTGCCGCTGTGCGAGCCGACTCCACCGGCGCACGAGGCTGCTTGGCACGGCCTCGGGGTGGTTTAAGCCGCAGTGCCCAGACTGCCAATGTACAACCGACGATCACCCTACAGCTGATGGCCCTGTATGCGTAGAGGGTCCACTCAGCTCGTGGAGAGATCGAGATGGTCTGCGCGTTTGTGCGGTGTGGGTTGCAGAGAGAGCTGCAGAGATGCGAGGTTGGTCGGAAACGGTGTGTAGGGCCGAGCGTGAGTGGACGCAGATGGACTGGACGGCTCTTCCCTCAGCAGCGCTCTGTGACAGAGAGATCGACCTGTCCGCTGCGGCTGCGAGAGGGGACGACAGCCACAGGCCATCACATGTGCCAGACTCCAAGCCTTTGGGTTACCCATGATGCCGGACAGTGCAACGCGAAAGATATCTGTCGCGAGATCGCGCAAAATGAATCACGAGAGGACGGGGGGGGAAGGGACGAGGACTGGACGAAGACGTGATCTTGCAAATAAAACCGAACGTATCCGCGGAGTCTGAGAAGGAAATGGAATCTGGACAACAGGTTTGGTCCGCAATAGTTTGTCGGACTATCGATCGGCCAAACGTCCATCTCGTCTGGCCCACGCGGAAGCCTCGGTTCGGATGTCGTTCGTCAGCGGACTTTTTGGCCAAGAGGCTGTCAGCAAGCCACGTGAGACGGTGCACCGCTAGCTCTGCTTGTGTCCTCTCACAGGTTTGTCCAGGAGGCCAGTCCCTTTTCTTTTAACCATCGTCACCATCTACTGACATCTCAGCACCCAAGAAGGCAAGGGTCCCAAGCCTGAAAACGAAAATTACTAAGAGAGGGAGGGGAATTTGTTTTGAATTCTGAATAATTTTTTTATATCTTACATAATTATTAGTTATCTGAAGAAAAAAGCATGCTTCCCCATTGATGGGGCGGAAGGCATCCTCCATAAGTAAGAAACAACTCAACACTTTGTCTCTCATGCAATTTATCCTACATAAAGGAGAAATTTGGAGTGTAACATAGCCTTTTATTCTAAATCACACTCCCCCCCCTTGTTACATGAGCCATCATGTTTGCATGTACAATTATCTTTTACCACTCATACGTGTTCATGAACGTGCATATCCATCACGCGAATGCAAATCACTCTGAGATGTATTCTTGTGTTCATACACCGATCTAAGGCTGCAAGAAAAAAGTTATGGTGTGCTTGGGATATTCTAAAGTACTATGCTACTTTGCGATTATGTACAAGGTTTTCTCCACGGACTGGCCATGTTTAAGCATTGTGCACCCATAGACTGGTGCGAACCATTACTATGTGGATTTTTTACAACTTTCTTGAGATTCTATAGCTGAATCATGCAAGAATTCTCCATTTGGATGTGTGTGGGCTAAGTTTCGGCCAAAACAGTGGTTATGGGCTGGGTTTAGTGCAAATTGACCTTTGGTGACCATCAGCTCGACTAGCTCCCATAACAGCTACTTACCATGTGTAATTTTGAACAACAATTCTTCTTTTCAAATTAGATCTTATGAAGCTAATGGGACTATGCACGTCTTTACATTGTACACCCTTTTTTTTCTTTTCACCTGCCTTGCGTGCTGAACAACGTTTACGTGTGAGTGACACTTTTGCTAATGAGCTTCCAAGTGATTTCTCATGGCACCAGATTAGCGGGGAAACCCTCACTAAGGTAAGCAGTCGGAACGTATCAACTATAACAACACTCAACGCCAATGATGTAGACATAGTCCTCAGAGGACTCAACAAACCATAAAGACTCGCACAACGTTGTATTGGCAAGAAAGGTGTAATTACAACAGTAACATCAGCGTTAGACCACCACACCACCTGAGTAATGGTAGCAATAGCATCACCATCACATGGTCGGAAAGTAGAGCATCGGCTGGAACAACAATTAGACAATATCAACGGTGCTAGTGGCATAGCAGGCTCAACACCCACAAGAGCGCACTACATGCAGCATCGATAGTCTGGCAGTTGCAGAACAGCACAGCAACACATCAACCCCATAGTAATAGTTTTATAGTAGTTAGACCGTCACGACAACACAACATGAGCAGTGTGCTAGAAGCATCGCGATAGAAGCGTAGAAGCAACATTGAAGCAGCAATAACCTGGCAGGTGCATAGTAGCTGCATAGGAGTAGCAACGCTGCAGAGCCACAACACAAAAACACTAGAGCACAGTACAAGAAGAGTCCCTACTAGTGTGAATGCCTTGTCAACAGTGAAAAAGTGACGCACTTGAGGATAGTAGAATATTGTTGTTGGTGCAACCGGACGTGTCACAGATGTGGGCAGCTGCTGAATTCGCACAAGGGGCAGATCTCCTGACTACGTTACATCTCTTGGCCATATAGAAGTGTTTCCCCGACTAGGAGAATCAATGTTTGCTGCACCGCCCAATCGTCCATGTGAGTACGGCCATTGTGTCCAAGCTCATCTGAGCAAAACTTGCCCTCTGTCTTGATGTGTCTTCATTCAATAAGCCACCCACGACCGGCTGCCTCTTTTGTGTGTGGGATAAGATGCATTGCTCTATCTATCATGAGTATGCCTCTCTCGCTAGAAACTTGTTGGAGCTGGTCCACCTGCACCCTGCTTGGTCCTCACTAAATGGATTCCTTCTCTTACTTTGGTTGGTATGTCCTCCCCCTAGTTGAGGATGGCATATAGATGTGGTGGCTCTGCAGCCTTTGCCACAACTGTGACGCCACCCTTACAGTTTGCCTACGGCTGGTCCTGGCCGAGCATCAGTCATGTCATATTCTGTGCACAATCTGCTCGGAAAGTGTTGGAGGGTTGTTGGCAATATGCATGCGTTCTTTCCCAAGCACGGTGTCTTTTTCCAGCTCTGCTTCCCAACCACATCCCAGCATAATGGTGTGTCCCAGTGCTTGAAAGACAATAAGGAAGATGAGGCTTGCTCATGCGCTTGGAGTGCGGTCTCCCAACATCCTTTGCCATTGAGGGCTTCTTGTATATGATGAGGGTGTAGAACTGCTTCTTGTACGGTCCTCTACGAGACCATGCCACATTGTACAAGCTCTGGTCCAGCCATTGTGCCGATCTTTGGCTTGCACACGAATTGATTTCATTGGCCTGTTTCTTGTACTTTGACCACCACCAGAGCTCCAAGGTCTCCCCATAAGGCATACAATTGCCTTTTTGGCCTTTTCAAAGCAGTTTTAAGGCCTGGAAAAACTGGGATCCTGCTTTTCACCCTGTTTCTTAGTCCCAAGATGAAGCATGATGTTAAGCTCTCACTTACCGTGACCTCTCATGCATTCTTTTCTGGCGGCCATCTAGGCTCCCATGTGTTCGAATTTCAACGAAACAAAGCAGTCTGTGTTGGTTGCGCCCCTTGCCACGAGTGCCATTGAGCGGATTTCTCTGCTAACAGATGTAGAGCGGCTTGATGCATGGATTCCTTGACAATTTCTATGTAGGATCGAGCTCTGAAATGCTTCATTTGGTTGAGTGTGTAGAAGTTTAGCCTCATCCAACGTTCGGGTGTTGAAGCAGCGTATCTTGGTTCTCACTAGTGGCGGTGGGTAATTCACCGCCAGAGATCCAAGTTTGACTCCACCAGGCTCCAGAGGTATCCAAGGTAAAAAGAAGGGGCTCAAGAAGGTTCTCTATGAAAGAGGGACATTACCTTCATTTATGGGGTAGGGAAGTCGCTTCGACAGGTCGTCATGAAAGCGCCTCCCCGGGCCTAGCGTTTAGGTCATGGTGGGCGACTCCACCAAGGATTACTTCAACGGCTGTAGGAGAGGGTATACTGTCCTGATTTGAGCGTGCTTGGATGCCTGTTTCTTGTACTTTGACCACTAGCAGGGCTCCAAGGTCTCCCAATAAGGCGTACATTTGCCTTTTTGGACATTTCTCTGTAGTTGAAGGCCTGGAGAATGTGGGATTATGCTTTTCATCCTGATGCTGAGTCCCAAGATATCCTCTGATTTTAAGCTCCCACTTACTGAGACCTCTCACACATTCTCTTTCTCGCAGCCGTCCAGGCTCCCACATGTGCGGATTTCCATAAAATGAAGTATTATGTGTTGGTTATACCCCTCGCCATGAGTTCCATTGAGCAGATTTTTCTGCTAACAGTTGTAGAGCAGCTTGAAGCATGGCTTCCTTGAAAATCTCCATGCAGGATCGAGATTTGAATCTCTTGATTTGGTTGAGTGTGCAGAAGGTTAGCCTCACCCAATGTTCGAGTGCTGGGGCGGCATGTTTTGGTACCCACCAGTGGCGGCGGGTTATATTCCTCCAATTGTCCAAATTCAGCTCCACCAGGCTCCAAAGGCACCCAAGGCCAAAAGAAAGGACTTAAGAAGGTTCTCTGTGCAGGAGAGCCCTTGCCTCCACTTCTGGGCCAGGGAAGGCGTTTCAACAGGTCATCATGAAAGTGACTCTACTGACCTAGCGTTGAGGTGATGGTGGGCGACTCCACCAATGGTTAGTTCGACAACTGTAGCAGGGGCAATACTATCCTAATCTGAGCGTGTTTAGATGCATCGGAAAGCTTTGATCACAGGCTACATGGATTGTTTGTATTCATTTTTTTTTTGGCCAAAACAGGAAAAAGCTGACTACACCATTTTCCCCGGAGCAAAACGACGTGGCTGAACGAGCTAACCACACACTCTTCAACATGGCCCGGTCCATGCTGAGTGGCGCGGGTCTCGCGGATCAGTACTGGGCAGAGGCAATACACTCGATGGCATGCATCACAAACCTGACGCTGACGAAGCCGTTGAAGGACAAGGAGCCCGAGTTGTGGAAAACCTCACAAGGGGTCTGGAGTGGATAAAACCCCACAGTGGCACATTTACACATGTTTGGCTGCATTGCATATGTTGTTGTGTATGCATGGGGGGGGGGGGGTAGAGAAAACTCAACCCGCAGACTCGCCGATGCATCTTTGTCAGAGACAAGAGCAGCAAAAAATCAGACCAGCTCTACAACATGAGAAGGAAACAGATTGTGAAGATTCACGATGTGAGTCTAAAAAAAGGAAGTAACAATGTAGACAAGGATGTGGGTCTCTACAAGTGGGGGTCGCAGCTGCAACTCAAGGGAAAGATGCCACAGGACGCAAATGAGGATGACGCCCACAGCTCCAACCGGCAAGAACCATTGGAGGGAAGAAGCAGCAGCAGAACCGGGATAAGCCACGTCAGAGAATCAGTCTGAAGCGCCGGAGTTGGCAGAGCTGAGTGAGGAGGTGGGGAGCAAGTCCACGTCTCCAAGGTCCCTGAGTGAGGGGAGCAACCGGATAGTAAGAGCACTGTCGAAAGGCGGCAGCAGTAGCAAGAGCCTCAACAACAGCCTCAGAGAAGCAGAACCAAAAGGAGGAAAGTAAAATGCTACGATGCTGTTGACAGCATGTGGAATGGCTTTGGGTGACTATCCTTTGCACAGGTTGACGCCGAAACCATGAAGGAAGTACTATAGTGGAAGGATAGGACTGAGTGGGAGGGAGCAATAAAGTCCGAGCTTATCTCCCACGATGAGAATGTCACTTGGGAGCTAGTTGATGGGCCAGCGGGCATGAAGATCATCGAATCCGAGTGGATATTCAGAAAAAAGCTCATCTCTAAGGGGAAAGTGGAGTGGCACAAGGCATGACTGATGGCAAAGGATTACACCCAGAGGAAGGGCACATGCTAGGAAAATACCTTAACACTTGTAGAAACGTTTGCCTCTATCCGTACCACCCTCTAAGTGGCAGCAGCGCACGACTACAAGGTCCACATGGACGTCAAAACCACATTCCTCAGAGACCACCTGAACAAGGCGGTCTATATGGAGGTGTCGGAGAGGGTGTACCCAAGCACTGTAGAGGCTGGAGAAAACACTACTGATGTGGTGGCTGAAAATGGACGGCTTTATGGCTGAGCTTGGCTTGAAGTGCTCCGGAGCAGATCACAACGTGTATGTGTACAAACATCAGAAACTACACCACATCATCGTCTTGTATTTTGTCAACATGATCCTCGTCTCATCGAATGTGGAGGAGCTTGTGAAGCTTAAGTAGTAGCTGGGCTGTCGGATGCAAACTACCCACATGGGCAAGCTTGAGCACTATCTCGGTGTCGCCATCAGAGAGAGACCACAGAGCGTACACACAGGAGGTGAGCTAAGAAAATTACTCGCAAGAAGTACTCCGCCACTGCAAGATGGAGGAGTGCAACCCCATCGGCATACCCATGACCAAAAAACGTGAGCTGAGCTTGGGTATGGGCCCGCGCATGAGGAGGAGAAGGAGGAGATAGTGGATGTGCCATACCAGTCTGCAGCCGGCAACATCATGTACGCCATGGTGGTGACACGGCTGGACCTGGCCTTTGTAGAAGGGCAGGTGAGCCGCAACGTCCCCCATATAGGGGCACTGCATTTGCAAGTGGTGAATCGGACTCTCCGCTACCTCCATGCGTCAAAACAGTCATGGCTCATTTTTGGTGGGGGAGTGTAGAGCGATTTCTTCCATTTGGTTGGCTACCCAGTTGTCAACTAGAAGGGTGATCTGGATGACAGGAAGTTGACTTCGGGGTATGCCTTTGTGCTTGGTGGTGTAGTGGTTTCATGGGGAAGTGGGAGATAGCACTGTGTTGCGCTGTACAACAGTGAGGCTGAGTACATCGCACTGGCAGGATTGGCAAAGAAGGCTGTGTGGCTATGGCAACCGCACAAAGAGATCGGGGTGCCACAGAAGAAGAAAACAGTGTGGAGCGTGGAAAACATGAGTACAATCAGCCTGACAGAGAACCCGGTGATGCATAGGAGGACCAAGCACATTGAGATCTTTAACCACTACATGCAGAACTTGGTGGCCAAGGGAAAATTGGCAATTGTGCATTGTGGCTCAACGCGCATGCTCGACAATACCATGATCAAGGCACATCCCAAGGACAGGCACAATCTGAGCTGTATGGAGCTTGGTCTGCATGATGCAAAATGAGATGCCGAGATATCCAATGATAGAGGCATCACGGCAGCGGTGCAAGGAGGAGATTATTGGTTGTGCCCCTTGCCATGAGTACCATGAAGCGGATTTCTCCGCTGATAAGTTTAGAGCAGTTGGATGCATGGTCAATTTTTTCATGGAGGATCGGGCTTTCATTCGCTTGATTTGGTTTAGTGTGCAAAAAGTTAATATCACCAAAACTCCGGGTACTGGAGCGGCATAAAGTGGTACCTGCCAGTGGCGGCGGGAAAATTCCGTCAGTGGTTTGAGTTTGACTCGTGCTCAGAAGGCACCCAAGGAAAAAAGGAAGAACCCAAGAAGGTCTCCCTGTATAGAAGGGACCTTGCCTTGATTTATGGGCCAGGGAAGGCGCCTCTTCAAGTTTTCATTGAAGCGCCTCTGGTGGCCTAGCGTTCAGGGCATGGCTGGCGGCTCCACCAAGGGTTACTTTGACAGCCATATGAGGGACGTCACTGCCCCAATTGGAGCATTCTTTGGTTCATTTGAATGCTTTAAACACAGGCTTCATGGACCTGTTGTAGTTGCACTCAAACATGGCCAAAATAGGCTTTTATTGACAAACTTTGTTTGCGGCTCTTTCCATCTCCACTCTTTACTGTCTGGTCCTTTTGCTCAATTGTCTTCGCCATTATCTCTCCAAAGGCATAAAAAACAGTGGTAGCTTGCAGCAAAGAGGGCCATACATCTGTGAGGATGCATCAACACCTAGTAGAGCCATAATTCTGGGCTAGAAGATAGGTCCGTACTGTTCTCGTCACCTGTTGCTAAGTTGCCGGCTGATCACAACCCTCTTGTCACGTAAGTGGGACCTATGGCTTCCCCTGTTTGAACCGTTACACCTATAATTTGTTGCGCTTTCCCCCTCAGCATGCCCAGGTGTGGCGCCACGAGGTGCCAATAAGCTGGTGGAGGGAGGAAAATCCTTTCAACATACTCTAGCTTCCTGGAGAGTGCTCCCAATCCAGATTTGATTAAAGATACTAAAATTTTACGGGTTGTCCAATCTGCATCAAGTTCAATTGCCACATCCATTGGGTAGCAAGGGTGTGCAATGCGGCTTGGGGACTTTGCCAAAACTTGGCATCCGGTGGATATATCCACCGGATGTGAGTAACAAGGCACAGCTGGCAGGTGATCTGCGAGATGGCTCTGGTGGATAAAATTCACTGGAGTTAGTATTACAGGGTGGTTTAGTCAATATCCTTGCGCGGAGACCGTTGCTGAGTAGTAAAGTTTGTGACTGAGTGACTTTGTGAAAGTTCTGACTGCATGTCTGCGGACAGGTTTCTAACTGCGTCAATCCCCATCACCAAAACTGATGATTAAATCATGGATTCACACTTCAAAACCATAGGGGGCACCATTACTATGTGTAGGGACATTTGCGCCTCCGGAAAGGTGTTTCGATGGGTCCTTGATGTGCAAGGGTACCTCGGCAAGCGGGCATTACGCACGCCGCAAACTGAGTAGGATTTGTGTGCCGTGCCTTGGTTGACATAGTGGGATTTAAAATTAAGCGACTTGTTTGCAGCTTGGCGAATGAGAAAGATTGAAAATAGCACTACAACTTGTTAGATGACGTCCATGTCCAAAAGCTAAAGCAACATGCCCTTTTTCCTTTTTCCAAGATTTACTGTCTCACAACTCTGTCCAACTCCCATGCACATAGTGTGAGGCGACCAGAAACTCATGCTTAGACTCAGAACGTGTACAAAACACACCCGTAAACTAACAAAAGATCCTTTGGGCCATGTTGGCACTGCCCCACAATTTCTATCAAAAGATTATGGGTCCACAGCCCTGACCGGTCTTCTCCCTGTTCAGGACTTTCCCGGATGACGTAGCCGTCAAAATCTAGTGGAAGGCTGCTCAATGTGGCAGAAGGAGACGCAGGCCTTGCTTTGGGATATTGAGATGGATTTTTTGAGGTCCACCTCGTGCATGAGGGCCTGCTAGAGGTCATGAAGGAAATAGAATGCCTCGACAAGGTGTCATGACTGATGCACAGGAGGCATTCACAAAGAAGAACATGGTGGCGTTGGTGTCTGGAATGGCTGATTTGCAATGGGGTTACTTTTGAGGGATGCACGTTGGCAGCCAAAGCTTTGCAAAAGTATGGATCATCCATCAATCCAAGTCACTGGCGAACAAAAAATTCACAATGAAGTAATTTCTCACTGTGTGAGTTGAGGAGGGGGATGATGCAATAAATTGAGCTGCTTGTCTGACAATGCAATGACATGGGATGGAATATCAATACACAACTGTAGGCAATGGCCCTTCTCATGACCCTTTCCTGACAATTGGAGCCCTGTTATCACTGTCTTAGGAGGATGGATAGAAGACAAGCTCACGTAGGGCATGGTTACAGAGTATATCTGCAACAAGGTGCATTGACGAGGCTATCGGGAGTCCTTGTCTTCCTCATCGGCCCTCATCACCAAACCACGTGCTGGTAGAAGTAGAGGCAAGGGAGGTGGCGGATATGGTGATGGCAAGAAGGGCGCCAAGATGGGTGCTTGCAGTAACTGTAGCAAGGAGGGCCTATGGGCCCGTGAGTGCATGGAGGAGACAAAGTCCTGTAGAAAGGATGCCAACGGCAAGAAGGCACTCCTTAATGACACTGAGACCCACTTCCTTCAGAAGGCTAACAAACAACGCATTGAATCCTGAGTGGAGGAGCACAACCAAGTAGAGAAGGACGAGTTCATCAACTACACCAAGTCCATCAAGTCCATGGTGGTTGCAAATGACAAGGTTGAACCTGCGGCTGGCCGGGAAGAAGTGGACGTGGAGGTGGTGGTTGGATGGAAGCGCGCGCAGCACATCATCAAGGACGTGAAGCACGTACCTGGCTTGGCTGAAATCCTAAGTGTCATCAGCTTGAACAACAAGGGGTACGCAGTTGTCTTCAAGAGAAAGAGGGTGGTCGTGCGGAAGGACGGTGGTGGTGAGACATTGTTAGGGGCTAAGCGTGAGGGAGGTCTCCACATTGTGGAGATCAAGGTGCTCCCTGCAATAATAGATTGAGTAGACTTGCAGGAATCCACCATCAATCCGGCCAGAGTAGGGGGAGCTGATCTGGACCTCTCGCACCAACGACTGGAGAATTCTTCAGTTGTAGTTGTGAAGGAGATGGAAAAGTGCAAACTGGTACGTAGCCTTGTCAACACAAAAAAATTGTGAGCCTTGCATTTTGGGTAAGGCAAGCGGTGCACAAACCATTCAACGAGAATGTGAATCGCACTTCAGACCTAGTGGAGGTTGTACAGAGTGACGTGTGTGGGACATTCAAAATGACGTTAGAGAGCGACACGTTTTACTTTTTCATTTCCATAGATGAATGTAGCAGAAAATTCTACGTGTACTTCAGAAAGCAGAAATGGGATGTCCCAGACTGGCTAGAGGAGTACGACATTGCGGTGGAGAGGCAGAGAGGCAGGAAGGTAAAAAATGTAGGCACCAACAACAAAAGAGAGTATGTGGGTTGCAGTGGATGGCTGAAGCAGCAAGGCATAAAATGGGAACAATAATAAGTATGTTCATCTCCGTCTTATGGCGTGGTGGAGCAGGCCACACAGATGCTACTGAACATGGTATTGACCATGTTGGTGGATGAGAAATCACCGCGAAGCTTCTGGATGGAAGTTGTAAACATGGTGAGCTACAACAGCAACCTCATCCTGAGAACGGAGGTGAGGGGAAGAGCAGCTGGAAGACAGAGGAGGTTTGGAGTGGGTGAAAACCACGTGTGGCGTATCTGAAAGTGCTTGGGTGCAAGGTGCATGCGATGGTGCAGGCTATGCAGTGGTATGAGAACAAAGTGGAGGGGAAGGCAACGCCATATCTCTTCCATGACTATGAGAGTACACACTAGGGTTATCAATACTATGACGTGCAAGAAGGAGGTAATCCACAGCTGAGATGTCGATCTTGACGAGTTGTAGAGAGCAATAACGACGTGGACGTGGTGGAATAGCCAAAGACAAGAAAGTGGTTCCAGCCCTTTGGCTATGAGAAGGAGCCGACGAACGCCAAAGTTGAGGATGTGGAATTGGAGCTTGGCGGTGCTCAAGAGGCGGTGGCTGACGCAAAGGACTTTGATGACAATGAAGCTGATGAGGAGATCCAACGGAAGGATCTGGTGCATGAGGCACAAAACAATGCCGAGGCGCACATTCCCGGCTGAGTACACATCAGATGTTAATGGAAAAACCACCAGATGGTGATGTTTTGCCGAAGCCAGGGAGATCCTTGGGGAGCCTTCCGGTCGATGATTCACTGAAGCATGCAGAGTTGGACAGATTGTAGTAGAGTGACGATGCGCCACCAAAACTGCCACGCTGGAGTGGGGTGCAGCGCAGAGCAGGAAATCACTTTGATGTATGCATAGATGGATTGGCATGATATGGTGCATGCTGACTGCATTAACAGAGCCATGGAGTGTGCAAGAGGTGCTTGTGTGAATCATGGAAAACAAGATGGAGGAGCTGGCTGACAGGCCAAAAGATGGCAAACTGATCATAAGGACAAAGTGGGTCTTTAAGACCAATTTCACAAAGGGATGTGTGGTTGAAAAATGAAAGGTGTGGCTAGTGGCAATGGGATACACACATTGAAATGGCAAGCACTAAGATGAGACATTCACTGCCATTGTAAAGTTCACAAGCATTTGCACAATGAATTTAGTGGCATCGGCAAAGGACATGGAGCTTCACCAAATGGATGTGAAGACGGCCTTGCTCAATGGTATCATAGAAAAAGAAATGTTCATAGATGTGTTGGAAGGCTTAGAGGCATCGGAAGGCAACTTTTACAAGTTGTGGAAGTCCTTGTACAGGCTAAAACAATCATCCCTATCTTGGCACCAATAGCTGGACACCTTCACGGCACAACTTTGCTTCAAGCAGTGTGATTTGGATCACATCGTGTACGTGAAGCGCAACAAGATAATCTATGATGCTTTTGCACTGGACGTGGAAAACCAGACGGACCTGCTCAGCCTAAAACCGCTCAAAAAGCATCTGAGCACCTTCAAGATGTCGGATGTGGGGAATTCTGGACAGCTTCCCCATGTCCCTTGCTTCCGTCGAAGACGGAAGATGAGTGAGAGCAAGCAGGAACCGCGGGAATGGAAGGAACAAGGGAAAGAATTTTGTATTTTCCCCCAGAGCATGCCCGGGTGTGGTGCTGGGAGGAGTTGAAAAGTTGCTAGAAGGAGGGAAATTGTTGCATCGTACTCTACATGAATTAAGAGTGCTCCAAATCCAGATTGGATTGAAGTTCTTGGAGGTTGAGGAGTTGTTGAATCTGGTGCAAGCTGAATCATTGGAAGCTGTTGAGTAACGAAGGACCTGTGGTCTTTTAAAGTTCTGGTATGTGGCGCAGATTGGGGACTTCGTCAAAACTTAACATCCCATGGTTAAGTCCATTGGACGTGAGTAATAAGGTACATTCGGCAGATAATCCGGTGGATGACTCCAGTGGATGATATCCATCGGAGTCAGTGTTACAGGTTGTTAGTGGGAGACTTAGCAAAAATCTTGGCTCGGCGTCAATAGCTTAGTACAGTTTGTCACTTAGGGATAGTCAAAATTCTGAGTGCAGGTCCATGGAAAGGTCTGACAACTCTGTCAAACTCCCATACACATCATGTGAGGCGACCAGAAAGCCCACGCTTAGACTCAGAACTCACACAAAACACATTCATGAACTTATGAAAGACCCTTTGGGCCATATTGGAACTACCCCATAATTTCTGACACACATGCCCTTGAACTCGACCTTGCTGCTTCTCCTGTGTTAATGCCTGCACGTGCGCTTGTGCTTTCTTCTATGCTTGTGATTCCTCATTTGCCTATGGCTTCTTGTGCATACACCTAGGGCACCCTTTACTGCTCCCGGTTGGGCACCTGTCTGCTGGCCCACAGCTAATGCATCTGCGTGCCGGCCGCCTACTCCCAAAACTGAGTTGAGCACCTCATTTGTTTGTGAGCCCGGTGGTCGTCTCTGACCATTCGCCCCTAGAGCTTTACAGCCTGCTGTTGCGGCACCCATACGCCCATCCCGAAACATTCACTGCAGTCATCCTAGCATGAAGAATTGATATTGGTGTCCAGATTGATACAACAAGTTACACCAACTTGTTGCAAGCCGCGAGATTTCTCTCTCATGTGTCATGCTGGTGCTAATGTTTTTATGTTTTGGCCAACACCATGTTGGAGAGATGCTCCTCATCATGGCAGGAGTGAGTCCAAAAAGGAACACCAACAAGACGAGCCCAAGTGGCTTAGAGATTAATGATGTCCACCTTAAGAGGCAGAGACCCGGATTCTAGTCCCACAAGATGAATTTCTGGCCAAAAATTCTGCCACACTCTCTGACCAGTTTTCTCCCATCCTTATAACCAGTTTCCTCCGGTGGTGGAGGGCACAGGTCCGATCTGTACATATAGATAGGTGTGAGGTACGAGTTGATGATGATGATTCTGGTAAGTAAGGGTAGGTGAAACTTCCGCCAGACTTCAATGGACTCCTGGATTTTGGTTATGATGATTTCCCACATTTCAGGCGACATGGTGTTTTGGTCAAATGAAAAAAAATCACAAATCAAAAACTCGCTCTATAACTTCCTCTCTGGAACAAAAAAGAGCAGCAAACTACGCTTTGTCAACAGGAACCTTGCGATCACACCACAGGACGAAGGCGGCCTGAGCATGATATGTCCTCAAACACTCATTGCTGCACAGAGTGCCCACAGAGTCTACCAACTCCTGCAACCCACGATCGAACAATGGAAATCTGTGGCCTGCATGTCGAGCAGTTTCAAGAAAATGGGTCATTTCTTCCTTTCTCACCCAGCCATTCTCAAAAACAAAAAGATAAATCGAACAAGATGGTTCGAAAGTCTAAACAATTTCATCAAAACAAACCCATCCATCCTCCCACCTACACTAGTTAGACACGCGATTTTAGAATAATACCTAGCATTCAACAGGTTTTTCACCAAACCTAATGGCACACCCTTTGGAGTTGACCAAAGAGAAATCTTCCTCTATGAAAAGGAGGTCCAAATCAAACATCTCTTCCCTACAGAAGGACACAAATTCACAAACAATTTGACTCCTTTGGACCCAAAAAACTTCACACAAAGTGAAATTAACATCATCGCGAAGATCCGATCACAAGTACCTCAGTCGTGGGAGAAGTGTATTCTACACATGGAAAACACAGCATCGGACCAATTTGAATATTGGTGTTTAACCAAGTACACAGTCACGTCGCCCTTCTACCTCTACAGGGTAATTCGCAACGATGATGAATACACAATTAAAACAGTCCAAGTCCTACAAAATCTCAGCATTGTCGAAACCGACAAAAAACCCATGGTCATCCATGACATCGGACACCTCACCCCAGTTCACACAGAGAACAACAACTACGTAGGCTACGCCAACAATGCTCTCCAACCATCCTGGCGCATGAACACCAAAAAACCCAGACTCATGTCCATCTACAAAACCTCCTCCAGCAGAATCTGACACCTGTATCCTACCCAGCCAAGTGGCTAGAAGAGACTAGAATGACCGTCTCGACCAAATCAACCTGGTCAATAATCACATCAGAGGTCCTTACACCAAAAGCCAAAGACAAACTCTTACGGATACTTCTCTGCTGCATACAAGTAAGAGAAAGAATCAAATTCTTTCCGCCCCCTTTCCTTAACATCTGCCCCCTGTTTAACATTTTTCGAGAAACTATCCTACACGCATTCCACACCTGCGAGAGACTACAACAAACACTACAAAAATTACAAAAGTGCCTTTTGCTCATGTGCAACATTCACTCCCCACACCCCTTCATCTTCGAATCCAACCACCCTAGGTTTTACATCTGGCAACTCCTCCAAACTACAGTTTTCACAGAACTATGGTCATACCGCTGTGGGATCTCTCTCGAAAACCACAAAAGCTTCCATAACCCAACAGCCTACAAATCCTCGCGCATATCGACAGCTTTCATTCGCAACATAAACACCCACATCTCCGCCCTATATAAATCTCGGAAAACCAAACCTTTAAGAAAACTGCTCCACCCCCTCACAGCCCAACCACAAATAGCTAAAATAGACACCAAACTCTCACCACCAGTAGCTGTTTTTCATCCACAACTATCCAACATCTGGAACAACAAACCTAACAACATGGGGGGATGGGTATTTCAGGGGACTGTCTAAACCACAGCCTCTGAACCCCCTTTTCACTTGGTTACGACCAGTGGAATGGATACCCTTGGGGGTGGATGTTTAGTGGGTGACCGCTCTTTCTCAAGAGGGGAAGTCTCACATAACCCTACGGTTTCTTAACCGATGAGTACCTATGCTGGTATAACTTCAGTTATACAGGGCGCAGCACAGCTGTAAGCCCTCACTGCAATGGGGCCAGTTAAAAGGGTGACCACCTCCAAGGCTCATCTATTGCCCAAAAAAAAGAAAAAGAAAAAGAAAAAAGAAAAAAGAAAAAACAAGAACCAGTTTCCTCCACAGTTTCAGTCTCTCCAATTTAGTCTCTCCAAAAACAGTTGGTGGTGTGAATCAGCCACTGCTAGGGACCCTCCAGGGTGCACACTCACCCTCAGGCCAACACACCAGATGCGTGTGTCATGGCCACCCAGAGTGCTCCCTCAGTGGCTCCGCATCAAGGCACTTTGAGGGAGGTGCTCTTGGCCGAGGATGCAGTGGTGTGGAGTGCAACCTGCAAGGATGAGCTCTGTGCTATCCAAGATCATGGTGTCTACAAGCTTGGCAACCATCTGTTGGGGCTGACTATCACACAAGCGAAGTGGGTCTTTTACAAGTAGGTGAATCTAGATGGCTCATGGAAGACCTGGAAGGCCCGCTTGATGACTAAGGGTATTATTCTTGCTGATGGGCGTAAATTCACGGACACCATAACACCTGTTATTCACATGACCATGGTCCATGCTGAATTCAATTTTGTAGCTCAGCACAACTGGGTATTGTACAAGATAGAAGTGAACAATGCGTTCCTCCATGGTACTCTCCAGGGTGAGACTTATATGATGCAGGTACCCGGATTTTGTTGATAAGTGTTTTCCAGCATGGCCTGACGTATTGTGAGAGGAATGAAGCGATTGAGCAAGACCTAGATGCCAAGCGTGCGCTTTCTGGTTGTTGCAGAATGTATGAGCAGATTTCCAGTACAAGTTAGAGACACCCAGAGTTTAAGACTGGTGGATAAACTATGGTGGGTTTTTCAAACAACGAACACATCAGAAAAAAGATACTGCTAGCCACAAGATTTTCAACACACAAAACCACACACCATTTTAACCACCAAAGAGCCTGTTACGCACTTGAAAGTGCATCATTGTTTCCTTGTCTCTGTGACAACACCAGCATATGTGACAGGTTTCTGCAGTGCCCTGGGCCTCATTAGAGCAACAAGCCACCATTCTGAATTGTATATGTCTCAAATGAACCATGGGAAATGGCTGCTAGCATCCCCCAAGGGGCGCCTTGTGCATGGTGTGCGTGGTGGGAGCTGAACTGGTCACCACCAGACCATTATTCCGGGGGGTATAAAAAAACGTATGCTGTCCAAACCTGGACCGCTAGTACAAGTCCCCAACTTTGGATAACCATAAATTCCAAGACACTTGGCCAATATGTGCAAGTCTTACTGTATTAGATTCAGCACATTGCCAAGATTCAGGACCTGTGTGCTGGCTTACTGCAGCACCATTCACACATCCAGGGCCTACATCATGTATGTGCACCATTAACAACAGCCTCCTTGATGGAGCAATGTTTGGAGCAATGGAGCTGTGATGAGCTGGCTGTTACAAGAGATGAGATTTAGATGCAAGGCTGGAGGTCTAAAGCATGGCACATGGAAAAGCATCCTGTGGCCATGGCTGTCGATGAAGCAGGACATTGTACCTGGCACTTAGCAGCATGGCAGAAACTCAACCTGAAGGTTTGATTCGGCGCCGTTTGAGATAGACCTCAACAGTATGTGTGGGATGATGATCTGAATATGAATCCAAAATTTTGGCAATTTTCTGAATCAAAAGCAGAAAAAATCACAGAAACCAGCAAGGTACCCACGGAGCTTTGGTCCGTCAAAGTTGGGAGGGCGTACTGGTCATCCGGGTTGGACGGCAGACTTGTGTACGATACAATGATGCACTCCACAGCGTGTAGTGGGCACTTCGGTGGTCCAAAATTCATGTCATGTGGTGTGCTCGAATCTTTATGAATTTCCCTTTAGCTTTGCTGGCGTGGGAGATTTCCATCAAATCAACCAAAACTCATCCCCAGGTCTTTTCTTTGGAGTGTCTCTGACTTCCTCCACAGATCTGCTCACATAGCGTGCGGTGGCCATAGAATGCAAGGTTTGCCTCTTAGTCTTGCCCAAACATGCCATGTCTCTGAAAGCAGGTATGGCCACATAATGTTTCTGACTGAAAAATGAATGGTGACCCACAAAAATGTTCCAAAAAAATTTCTTGTGGTTGCTTTCAAAATCTGGGATATCCTTTCATTACTTTTTAGGTTAGCAGAAGCACGGTTTTATTCATCCTCAGACTGGGGCAACAGCTCTCTTGATCTACAAACATAGGGAAAGAGAAACAATTTAAACCTTGTGACTAATCAACGTTATGCATGTGGGACTATTGTGCATTAAAATGAAACATGCCGGGTCGTGCTACTTGGAGGCATAACTATTGAATGGTATGCACCTTGTCCACTTGCTAGCTGGCTGGTTGCACGGAAAGACAAAGCATGCACTGCTCTATGGAGTACATCCCCTTGGTCTGTTCTGCGATCGGCCAGGAATGCACTGCCCATAATGGGATTGTCCCCTGGAGATAAGCATAGGAAACACAACATTGAGGCTTAGTTGGGACAGGCGCCTGAGCTCATGGGTCGCGGGCTCGAACCCCGCGACGTTCCCATTTTTCTTTGTGGCCCAGCATGGGTCAGGAAGCTTCTAGGAAGCTTACTCAAGCCTGCCTTGAGGATGACACTTGGCGGTCTGAGGACACGCCAAGAAGGATTGTAGGCTAAGGTTGGCTCCTGTGGAGCCACTGCAAGAAGAATCATTAGCAAAGCTCCGCAAGTACAAAATCCTGTACCCTACATGCATCCATTTACAGTTCTTGCCTTTGAGACTCCTCGCAGAGTGTCCAACCAAGGGTAAACACTAAAGACCTTCATGCGGACTTTGTGAGGTTACATACTGAACAGACCTTAAGTGTGGATCCCTCGTTCAAGGGTGATATGTTATCTTGGTAGAAGTACCGAGAACGGTTGGCGGCCTCGCATGTCGGGACCAGTTTTCTAGACTGTTACTATCCGACACATTGACAAAGGATTATGGGCCCACACTTCTGGTTCTTAGGCACGCTTCCAAGACCGAATCACGCGTGGTCTTGCAGGGCGCTCAGGTACAACTGGGACACGATTATTGGATGGCTCCATCTGCTCCATCGGTTCCATCGGCTTCTTCAGGTAGGGTGCATGCATGTGGCACACTGGGGGACGAGGAATAGCTCAGTCCATGTTGGAAAAGACCCTCGAGCCCAAAGGGGATAAAGCTCTACCCCTTTAGAAGGTGGTACGATCCCGAGTCTGTTTTTCTCACGACGGCACCATCGCCTTACGCAATCATCGGCAGGAGGGGGATGGAACGGAACCAACTGCACCTTTGACAACGGTCGCAATCAGCAGCCTCATCAGCCTCAATGGAGCAGAGTAGCAGCGAAGGAGGAAAGACGAGAAACCGCCAATAATGGCAGATCCGACTCAAGCCCGCCTCAAGGCGGGTACGTCAACATTGACGGGGATATCATTTCACTTGTGGAAATGGCGGTATGAGATTGTGATGAATGTGCGTGGCTACCTGGAAATCCTAAAAGGGACCGAGACAACACCTGCCAATGCGACATTGACGACGCGTGCGGCTGACCTTTCAATATGGACGATGAAGAACAACATGGCTCTCAACATACTTGTGACATCAATCAACAAAACTCAATGCTCCCACATCACACGATGCACGTAGGCTGCCAATGCTTACGCAAAACTCTCACACGTGCATCAATCAAACGCCCTAGAAAACCGACTCTTCATCTTCCAAAGGTTGATGTCAAGGAGGGTGAGGGAAGAAGCATCAATAACCGCAATTCTGCAGTCATTTAACAACGTACTACAAGAGGGCCAGCAAATGGAATAGAATCTCGATTCCAACATCCATGCCATGATCCTTCTGATGGCGCTGTCGGAAAGTTTGGGGTCCTTGACCACCATGATTGGCGGCTGGAAGTAGGTAGATCTGATGTATGAGGTTGTTGCCAAAAACGTCCGCAACGAGTCCATGCGACACAGTGGCAGTGAGGCAAGATCGATGGATAAGGTGCAAGATCTCGCTCAAGTCAAGGGAACAGCAAAAGCAGTGGTAGTGGAGGGTAAGGCAATGGTGGCGGGAAGAGTTCCAAGAGGCCTTGCAACTGTCATAATTGTGGCAAGGCTGGGCAATGGGCTAGAAACAGCCGTAGTCCTAGGAAAGAAGGTGGGAACAAAGGTGGGAGAGAGAAGAAGGAGCTCACCAACATGATGGCTAGAGGGTTGTCCATGAAGAGTGCAGCGCTCTCTAGGCCTGGGGCATTTTCCCTTGACGCGGACACCAACCACCACTCCTCAAAAGAGAAGGGTGGACTTGTCTCTATGGTCGAAAGTGACATGCACATCAAGTGTGCAAACGGCGACGTTGTCCAAGCCATGGGCAAAGGGGATAAGGTGATCACGTTCAGCGTGAACGGTGCTGAGAAGGAGGTCAATATTCAAAAGGTGGTGTACATGCCCTCCTGTGCAGTGAACCTGCTGTCGGTCCCATAAATCACCGAGAACAACATGACAGTGGTATTCACTAACAAGGAAGTCATGGCCTTGAAAAATGAGGAAATACAAATTTTGTACACCAAAGACGACCTCATGCTTCAAGTTCCAAGAGTCAAAGGCCTCTACATGCTTCAAACCAAAGTCACCAAGGCACCGGATGAGGGACTGGCATGTGCCACCATGGCAGTGGCACCGAAGCCAAAGGATGAAACGCCGACAACCGCTGTGACTGCCACATCAACCAAGGACACTAAGGCTGAGCTTTGGCACCGGAGATTTGGCCACGTGGCCAACAGCACGCTCCAAAAGATACGGGAGCAAGAGGTATTCTGCGCAATGAAAGGGTGCAACATGAAGGATGGAGAAGGGTGTTATTTGTGTGAACCATCCCTCAAAGAAAAGGCAAAGAAGAAGCCATTTGGGAAAGGAGGTCATTGAGCAGAGAATGTCTTGGACCTGATCCAAAGTGACATGTGTGGACCTTCGCTCACGATGTCAAACAGAGGAAGCAAGTACTTCCTGACCTTCATCAACGACCACAGCCACAAGTTGTGGATCTACTTCCTCAAAACAAAGCGAGAGGTCAAGGAGAAGCTCCTGGAGTTTGACGTCATGCTAGAGCGGCAAATGTCCAACAAGGCAAAGACGCTCGAAAGTGACAATGGGGGTGAGTACAAGGCATGGAAGCCTTGGCTCAAGCATCATGGAATCCGCCTCAAGCAAACCACCCCTTACAAATCCCAAAGTAATGGCGTGGCCAAGACGATGAACCCGACCCTACTCGGAATGGTGAAAAGCATGCTCTTTGACGCCAAGCTCCCACTTCGCTTTTGGGCTGAAGTTGCAACAATGGCCTGCTTCCTCTTGAACCTCACACCAGCAACCACCGTGGAAAAGCATGGAAAGGAGCAGGAAAAGCAGCTGAAGACCGCACAAGAAGCATGTTCGGGAAAGAAACCCAACTCCTCTCATCTTAAGGTGTTCGGGTCAACTGCATGGGTGAAGATCCAGTCTGGAGAAGGTGGAGGCAAGCTCTACGCACATTCCAAAAAGTGCGTCATGGTTGGGTATGACACATCACACAACGCCTATCGGCTTTGGGACCAGGCACCAGGCAAGCTCGCGAGGAGCCATGACGTTGAGTTTGACGAATGCATCCTTGGAAAAGGAGAGCTCCTGGACCCGATCCTCACTCCCAAGGCGGGAGAGTGGATAGTGTGAGTCCGGAGACCAAGCACCTGACAATTGGCTTGCTTTACTTGCAGGTGGAGGGAATGGGAGAGCAGCTGCGTAGGATGATGCAACATCTGACATGGAGACAGGTACAAAGGCATCCGGGGCTTTCAAGTATGACTTGGAGTCTGACGACTATTTTGACGATGACGACGGCACACCACCGCTTGTGGTAGATCCAGCAGCAAAGCAAGAAGCCGCACCAGCACCCGGATGTAGTTTGCAAACAAAGAATGCATCTTTGTGGTGTGAGGATGATTGGACTGGCCTTAGCTGGTCGTGCATGGCTCAGGGAGAGCCATCCAGAGTGGCGGAGGCTATGAATGGCCCAGATGCGGCCAAGTGGAAGGAGGTAATGGACAGCAAGCTCGCGTCCACTGTCGAGAACGGCACGTAGATGCTTTTGGAAAAGGCCAATTAAGGCCTACGTGATGGGATCCAAGTGGGTCCTCCGAGTGAAGAAGCAAGACGGCAAAATGAAAAATTTCAAGGCGAGGGTAGTGGCAAAGGGGTTTTCTCAACGCCCGATCTCTAAGTACGACAAGACGTTTGCGCCCGTCGTGACCTTTCTCTCTATGTGCTCTCCCCTTGCCATTGCAGCCGCAAAGAGCCTGGTGATACACCAGATGGACGTCACGACAGCTTTCCTTTACGAGAAGCTCGACAAGGAAGTGCTGATGGAGGTGCCCGAAGGAGTAAAAGCTTCCAAGGGCAAGGTGTGCAAGTTGGTGAAAGTGCTTTACAGGCTGAAACAAGACCCAAGGATTTGGTACAAAGAGATGGATGGGCTCATGACCGGTCTCTCCTTCACGCATTGCCAAAATGACCTGAGCATGTACGTGCACGTTAATGGGAGTGGGCTGATGCTCGTTGGACTATATGTGGATGATCTGACTATCTGCTCCTATTTGGTCATGCTGCTGATGAGCTCAATTCTGACCTAAGCAAAAGATTAAAAATGAAGGACATAATTCCTCTCAATTACTACCTCGGGATTGCCATCCACCGCAACAAAGCAGCGGGTACCATCAAAATCAACCAAACCAAACGCATGAGTGAGGTACTAAAGCGCTATCACATGGAAGACTTCAGATCTGTCGGTACCCCAATGAAGACCGATACAAAACTGAAGGCCTCAATGTCACCCAGCAATGAAGCAGAACGAAGGGAGATGCAAGACATCCCCTACCATGCCGGTGTGGGTAGCATCATGTACGCCATGGTAGGTACTCGTCTGGACATCTGCTATGCTATGGGACAAGTGAGCAGGTTCGTGGCCGACCGAGGGCCACAACATTGGCTGGCTGTCAGATGAGGCAGGACATGTTGGAACATCGGAAGCACTGGCAGAAGATGATTCAGCTACAAAACCGCAAGCAAATGCAACCACCGGGGCTGTTCATTCTAGCTTGTGCACATCCTCTGAGAACCTGTGGCACAGGCGCTTTGGGCATGTGGCTCATCGCACATTGGAGCTCATGGGAAAGCAAGAGCTAGTGCGTGAGATGGAGCTAGGTGATGAGGCGGAGGGAGCCGGGATCATGTGTGAGCCATGCCTCCAAGGCACAGCAAAAAGGAAACCCTTCAAACACAATGTCACGCGTGCACTCGCACCTCTTGATCTCATCCACTCTTACGTGTATGGTCCTTTCGCATACCGTCAAATGGAGGCAGCAGATGTTTCCTCACATGCATCGATAACAACAGTTGTAAAGTCTGGATATACTTTTTGAAAAAGAAAAGTGAGGTGAAGGAGAATCTGCAGGCCTTTTGTTGCTATGGTTGAGTGACAGAGTGGAAAGAAGGTGAAAGCATTCAGGAGAGACAATGAGGGAGAGTACGAAGCCTATAGGGAGTGGCTCAAGTTGCAGGTCATTGAACACCAGAAAACTTCCCCCTACTCACCTCAAAGCAATATCATAGCAGAGAGGATGAACCAGACCCTCCTGGGCATGACAAGGTGCATGCTTTTTTACGCCAAGCTGCCTCCAAGGTTCTGGGCAGAAGCAGCACGGCTACCTGTGTTATGAACCTCACACCTGCAGCACCTCTGCGAAGGAGAGGAAAGAAGAAGCAGACACAACAGCTGAAGACGCCTCAAGAAGTATGGTCAAGCAAGAAGTTGGATGCCTCCCACCTCAAGGTGTTCGGTTGCATTAGTTTTGCCCAGGTCCAGGCCGGTGAGGGCTCTGGAAAGCTTGATGCAAGAGCACAAAAGTGTGTTTTCATCGGCTATGACACCGCCCACAAATCCTTTCAACTGTGGGACCAAGGAGCAAAGAAGGTCATCCGCAGCAAAGACATGGATTTCAACAAAACGCCTTCTAGTAAGGGAGTGCTTCTTGAACATGAGAACACTCCAAAACAGGGAGAGTTGCTCACTCTCCTTGAGGAGGGAGATAAAGCACCAGCACAATGGAATGGGATGGGTGCTGTAACAAGTAGAGAAGCTCATGAAGATGACTCTGAGGAATCAGATTCTGATTCGGACGTATCCGATCCTCCGGAACATGAAGAGGATGCCTTTCCCATCATCAACAACGAACCACACCTCCAACCTCTACATCAATAGCACCAGACACCAGGTTCAAGGAGAAGTTCACGCCTCAAAGTACCTAAAAAACATTACGAAGCAGATAGGGGTGAATGGATAGGATTCAACCACTCATTCTTGGTTCAAGAGGAGCCAACGTCTGTTGCAAAGGCACTCACTCGGCCTGACAAACCAGAGTGGGACAAAGCAATTCGCAGTGAACTCAGCTCCATCGAGGAAAATGGGACATGGGTATTGGTGGACAGTCCTACCGGGGCGCACGTTGTGGGGTCCAAGTGGGTGTTGAAAGTAAAAAGAAAACAGGATGGTAAGATAGACAAGTACAAGGCATGGGTGGTTGCAAAGGGGTACTCCCAAAGGCCTGGCGCAGAGTACGATGAGACCTTTGCTCCCGTTGTGACGTTCGCTTCCATCCAGTCGATGCTTGCCATTACTACTGCCAGAAACATGGAGGTACATCAGATGGATGTCAAGACAACCTTCCTTTACGGCAAACTTGACAAGGAGGTACTGATGGAGGTTCCAGAGGGGGTTGATGCTCTCGAGGGCAAGGTGTTCAGATTGGTGAAGGCGCTCTATGGGCTAAAACAAGCGCCAAGACTTTGGTACCAAGAGTCCTTCATGGCAAAGGAGTCCTTCATGCACTGCGACAATGACCCTGGCATGTACGTGCATGAGAGCAACAAAGGGACTATGTTGGTCACCTTGTACGTTGATGACCTGATTTTACGTTCTTCTTCAACGCAGCTGCTAGACAATCTCAAGGGGTAGCTGAGTAGCAGATTCGAGATGAAGGGCATGGGTCCTCTTGACTTCTATCGTGGAATTGCCATCAAGCGTAACAGAGCAGCAGGTACCATCAGCCTGAACCAGACAAAATACATTGACTCCATCCTCAAATGATACCTCATGGCAGATTGCAAGCCTGCCAGCACACCCATGAGCTCGGAGTGCAAACTCTCCACCTCCATGTCCCCATCCAAAGAAGCGGAGAAAACTGACATGCTAGGCATCCCATATCAGTCTGTAGTGGGCAGTCTGATGTATGCCATAGTCGCCACCCGACCAGATATAGCCTATGCTGTTGGATAGGTGAGCCGGTTTGTGGCCAATCCTGGTCCACTTCATTGGCAGGCCTTGAAGCGAATCATGTGCTACCTTCAGGGGACACGACACGTGGGGCTCCAGTTTGGAGGCATCGCTGGATCCGCATCACTAGGCCTCATGTGCTACACCGATGCTGATTGGGGAGGGAACATTGATGACATAAAATCTACCTCCGGCTTCATGTGTGCTGAATGGAGGTGCCGTCAGTTTGGCAAGGCACAAGAAGGAATGTGTATCTTTGTCAATAGCTGAAGCTGAGTACATTGACTTGTCCTATACTGGAATTATAGGTGTGGGACAGTGAGATACATTTCTGGAGGATTTATACGAGCACACCTTGTGGCACTGGCAACTGAGCAAAAGCAAGGGAACCAGACAAGATGCTAACATAGCACAATGATGCCGGAAGACGCTTGGCTGTCCAGTCGATCATCGACCGAGGCGTCACCTGAAGACCGGAGTGGACAGATCTTTGAGACAGGAGACACCGGACTTCCAGCACTTGTACTTTTCCTTATTGTGTGTTTAGTAGATGTAGTTATTCTTTGTCATTTCTCAATGAAATCAAGTGATTATTTCACTGTTCACTCGTTTGGAAACATCTCCTGTGTTCAAGATTCTCTGACCAAGAAATTCAGGCTTGTAAAGTGTGCACAGATGACAGATGTGTGACAGAAGGTCCACTCATGACTCTCACGCATGGAAGCAGAAGCAAACTGAGCAGAAGCAATGCCATTTGATCTGAACAGCATTCAAGAACCAAAGGGACTATTCTCCTAACACGTGGTACCAGAGCAGGGTACTATTCTCAGATCAACGGCACCGAACCGTGGAGGAATACACCTATTTCGGACGGATTCCTTTTCATGAGTGACAATTCACACGGAGAAATCTGAACCATGGTAAAATTCAACAGAGACCAATCCAAGATTGAACCCTTTGATGGAGACAACCACCACAAAATCACATTTGATATCAAAGCGATACTTCTGAACAAGAGTCTTTGGGGGCTGGTCTCTGATCCACCAGGAGAGACTCCGGATGCTGCTGCTACCCCCAAACAGAAAGTGATCTGGCAAAGAAGATGTGATCAAGCCTTTTCCATCATCGTACTACATTTTACAGAACGGCTGAACGTTATGCACTCCTTTTCCATCAAGATGTGATCAAGCCTTGTCATATCTCAGCTTCAGGTTATGAGAACCGGTTTGTAAATGTAGCATGCTACAAATGCAGCAAAAAGGGGCACATGCATATGCTCCCTACCGCGACAGGGTTCTCCACAACAACATCATGCACTCCTGACCTCAGTTGTGCACGATGTCAAAGAAGAAACTACCAAGCTGGCTAAAATCACAGCAATTCAACTCAACTCTGAAGGCTGTCAGAGTTCTGATAAACAGAAACCAGCTCAAGGCTCCTTCTCCCAGCTGCACCCTGAGAAACTGGGAAACTGATACATGTGCAAAGGGAATGAAGCCGATCTGTTCTCTGACCTCTCCAAAGATGCAGGAAATTGTCAACCCTTTCAACATTCTGTCATAACTTCCAGAGATGATCCTGATGACCACAGCAATCTTGTTTTTGGAAGAGATGGAATTCTGCTCTATAGACAGTGCCTTTCTCATCACAGCAAGGATCCTTGCATGGATCATTGACTCAGGATGCGCTCGACACATGACCTGCCACAAGTCTTGGTTCATCAACTACAACGATCTTGCAGCTCCAAAGGCAGTCCAGATTGGAGATGGCCGTGTCATCCCAGCAATTGTAATCGGCCCAGTCCGTGTGGCAATTGATTTGGAAGGGAAAAAATCTGTTTGCCTAATTACAGATACTCTGTACATTCCCGATCTGGCCGCTAACCTTCTCTCTGTGACCAGACTCAACGACAAGGGAGTCAAGGTTACATTTGACGCTGACAATAACTTCAAGGTTTACAACAAGGAGGGCAAGACCATAACGATTGCCCGTCGTCAAGGCAACATGACCATTCTTGAAACCAAAGCACCTCCACCGCTGCCCCAGACAGCTGATGAACCGGAGATGGCCTTTGCAGCAAGCACTGAATCAACTCCTATCTCTGAAGGGTCAAACAATGTTCCCTCACAGAGAACCTCCTTGGCCACATTATGGCATCAGCGACTTGGACACGTGGGCCATCAGACTCTCTGTTTAATTTCTGCAGAAGGAATGGTCCATGGCCTCCCTCAATCCTTTTCTGCAGCACCAGACAAACCCTACACAGGATTCCTTGCAGGGAAGCAGACACAGGAGCCATTCCCTTCCTACTCTCAGCAATCCACTAAGCAGCACCTGGAGCTAATTCATATGGAACTTTGCTACTTGAAGGAGAAGTCAATGGCTGGAAAATGCTACTTCTTGGTCCTCCTTGATGACTACAGCCACTTTGTTTTGGGTGAAACTCCTCTGGTACAAGTCAGAGGCACCAGACATCATCATGTCCTGGATTTGTGAGATTGAGAACCAGTCTGACACCACCGTCAAGAAGGTACGCAGTGACAATGGCGGCATATTCGTCAACAACGTACTCCAGCGATACTTTGACAGCAAAGGCATCGTACATCAGGCTACCGTGCCGCTCACCCATCAACAGAACAGGAAAGCAGAGCATATGAACCGGACTGTCCTTGATCAAGCCCGCACTATGTTACACACTGTTTGCTTCTCAACCAAGTTCTGGGCTGAGGCAATTGCCACGGCCGCATTCATCACTAACCGGTTACCCACAAAGAAGCTACCTGCAGGTACCAACACACCATACAAAGCATGGAGTGGACATCGCCCCAATGTCAGATATCTCGGCATCTTTGGGTGCACTGCATACGCCTGGATACATCCAGACAAAGGCACCAAGCTGGGATCACTCAACAGAAAAGGCTACCTGCTGGGATACGAGGAAGGCGCCAATGCTTACAGACTCTGGGACAACACGAACAAAACTGTTTTTCACAGGAGGAGTATTACCGTTGATGAAAGCTTCCAAGATCGAACCATCGCCAGTATTGAACCTTCTCTCACTCTGATCCTCGAACTCAATGACGATCCCGACATCCAGCATCACCTGCAAAAGTTCTCAGTCGACCCTATGCCAGACGAGCATGAAGGATTTCTCCCACCTATGGTCCCTGCAGAGCACCTGCCTGCACCACCAGAAATTCATCTCACAGAACTCCTTTGACAATGATTGTTACAACCTGTCTCAGCTCCTGCAGCTCCATGTCGCCGGTCAGAACGCATTGCTCAACGCAAGGCTCCTACTTCCCTCCTCAGTGATGACATCTCTGACTGCGATGATTCTGACATTGCCCTTGTGACTCAAATCGTCGATCCCGTGAGTTACAAAGATGCAATGACAAGACCTGAAGGTGCTTACTGGCATGCAGCTACAGTGGAAGAATTTGAGAAACTCAAAAAGCAGCAGACTTGGATGCTTGTTCCACGGCCAGCCAATTCTCTCATGGTCATCTGCAAGTGGATATTCAAAACAAAGCTTGATGCCAACGGCGACCCATGCAGGTACAAGGCCAGACTTGTTGCTCGAGGATTCAGCCAAGTCCATGGAGTCAATCACAGTGACACCTTTGCCCCTTCTGCAAAGTATTCCTCTATCCATGTGATCTTGGCGCTTGCTGCCTCCAACAACTGGCACCTTCATCAGATGGGACGTTAAGTCCGCATTTTTGAACGGCAACTTGGAAGAGACTGTGTACATGACACAGCCAGAGGGTTTCGTTGAGCAGGGGGGGGGGGGAATCTGGTCTGCCTGCTCAACAAATCCCTCTATGGTCTCAAACAAGCTCCTTGCCAGTGGAACAAAAAAAAAAACCATGACTTCTTCTTTCTGTCCAGGATCTGTAGCGCCTTCACTCAGAGCACTCTGTCTACTTTTGTCATGGTCCCGCACCGCTTGGTGTGATTCTGTATGTGGATGACCTTTTTATCTTTGGTTCATCCCTCCAGATCATCACCACCTTCAAACAACAACTGGATCTCACTTTTGAAATGCATGACATGGGACAGCTCACGTACTACCTTGGCATTCAGGTCAACCACGACATGTTTCAGCCACAGGTTCTCCTGTCTCAGGCCTCCTATGTTCAGCGAATGGCCAAAGAATTCAACCTTGGGCAAGACGCGGCCATTTCCACTCCACTGGTTCCCAACCATGGCCTCACTAAGCCACCCACAGCTGATATGCTAGCCTCACCTGCTAAGGCAAAGTTTTACCCAGCATGGTGGGCTCATTGATGTACGCATCGGTTGGAATTCACCCCGACCTGTCATATGCAGTGGGAATTCTCAGTCAGGGATGCAAGGCTCCTACCAAGGATCACCTGACTGCAGCAAAATGATGCATTTTCTATGTATGCAGCACCGCCACCATGGCCATTTGATACACAAGGCCCATTTCTCACAGGTTTTTGCCATGCTGTTCTCTCTGGTGACCAATGCAACAGCAAGTCTACATCAGGCTATGTTTTCAAAATCAATGGCGGACCCGTCTTTTGGCAATCCAAGAAACAGACTATTGTGGCACTCTCCTCAACTGAGGCTGAATGCATTGCACAAAGTGAGTGCACATGAGAAGCTGTGTGGCTCCGTATGTTGCTCACAAAACATGGCTTTGATTAGTTGGAAACCACAAACATGTTCTGCGACAATCAGAGCGCCATTGCACTCGATGACGACCCTGTTATGCATGATAGAACAAATCATGTAAAGCGTCAATTCCACTGTGTGCGTGAGGCAGTTGCAGAAGGCGAAGTCGAGATGGTGTATTTCGACAACAAAAGACAGGAAGAAGATGTTCTCACCAAGTCACTCATCATAAAACAACACCTGGAACTGTGCGATCGCATGGGACTCATCCGCGCCTGATGCGGCTCGGTCCACACTACAAAAAAAGGCAGTGCACGAACAAGTGACCGTTCGCATGCACATGGGCTGTGCTGATTGACTCGTTGACTCGATTGACTGACTGCTTGACCAAGAGAGAGAGAGAGAGAGAGAGAGAGAGAGAGAGAGAGAGAGAGAGAGAGAGAGAGAGAGAGAGAGAGAGAGAGAGAGAGAGAGAGAGAGAGAGAGGGAGAGAGAGAGAGAGGGAGAGA